>JAUZNJ010032377.1:44592-66894 GCA_034780135.1 Jordanella pulchra | reverse complement strand
ATCCATCCATCCATCCATCCATCCATCCATCCATCCATCCATCCATCCATCCATCCATCCATCCATCCATCTCTGTTATAAGGAGAATATTGTGTTTAAACTTTAAAACAAACTAAAAACTGGACTTAAAAGTCTGTATTATCCTCTGATTTCCTGCATCTCTTGGATTCTGCTGAAGGAAAATTAAAATCTTGTCTGAAACTTTAGAATTGGTTCTGAAGCAGCATGAAATCTGCAGCCCCTCCTCCCTCTCCCGGTCCTTTCTCTTTCCACAGCCACTGTGTCATCTCTCCTTTGTGCTCCTCTCAAAGGGTTAAAGAGGGAGAAGTGATGAGTGGCTCACCGACTCTGGCTTTCATTGTGTGTTGGCTTTGTGCCACTGCATAGCATGTCGACCACAGACATATGTACAAGGGACTTTTCTTTATTCCGCTGTGCTACAGTTATTCCGTAGCATCAGCTTCGCCAAGCGATGAAAATGCTGCTAATACTGACACTTTCACCAGGATTCTCGATGCAAATGGCTGTAATTCAAATGGATTTCAAGAATTTTGATTTTTGCATTTTGACGTTTTACCGTTTGCCTGCACGCTGCTTGTGGTTTTGTATATATACATATTGTATGTATAAATCTATAACTTTAGAAACACGTTCATTGATGCCCCAGAAAGTTTCTGGTTTTCTTCTCTTGCCTCAGTGGAAACATGTGCTCCTGGGCCATAAAACCCAGTTTCCCTCCGTCTCCTCCCTTGCATAGCTTGTTAAGGACAAAACCACTCGACAGCATGTTGTGCAGAGTATTAGCTTCTGCACGGGATAATTTTTTTAGCAGACCCGGGCTACCTCCTCTCAGAAGTGGAACATCTCCTGGGGGGGGCTTTAACTCGTCTCGCCCTCCTCGACCCCCTGCAGAGAAAAGGCAAGCAGAGCGGGCCATCCCTGGGAAGGAGTTCTTTGGGACAGACAATGGTGGGCTGCCTTGGAAAGGGGTGTTTGGGGGGGTGGAAGAGGAGCAAGAGGGAGGAGATGGTATAGGATCAGGGAGGTCAGGGGTTAGACTGATCCCTACTTTAAAGGTGTAGTAGGGCAGCAGAGGTCTTATTGCCAGGGCTCTCTTGTTGCTTCTTACCCAGCCTGGGGTAGCGCTCTGCTACTGCACCGTTGGGGGGAGGGGTATTTAGGTGGGTGTGAGTGCGAGCTGCATATTTCTGTCCCATGATGACTGCAGTTGTGCTCGCTGACCTCTGGCCCTGGCCTCTACTCTCCCTACCAGGAGCTGTCACGGAGGTCAGCAGCATGCCAGCTCCCACGTGAAGAGACACTGCTTTACTGAAGGGTATCTCTGCTCCAGCGAATTTTTCAGAAAGAAGATAAAGAGACGGAGAATGTGATGAAGCAGCCAACAAACATGAAGGAATGTGTCCACTATACCATTCAGCAGTTCGAATGAAGCCGGGTGTGTACCTTGTGACTGGTGTGTTGATGCGTGCGAGCAGGGAGGAGTAGCCTTTCTTATGCAAGTCCTTTTCTCTCAGGCTTGCCCTTCATTCCTCGCTCAGATCCACTATTCCCTTGGTTTCCTTTGCATGTGAAGGAATGTGGCTGTTCAGGATGATCGGTTCTGTTCTTTGCCGTTAGAGATCAGGATCTTATTTGCTTCAAGAGATTGGTGTGACACCTGTCGCTCCACCAGATTCACTCCTGCTGACCTCGAAAACCTGATGAATAGCACTGACATTATGAAATTATTTTAGCCTGAAGCGTTTTAAAAAGTTAATTTCAATTACTCATAACTTTACCTTTGTAGCTTATTTTTCTATATCCTTAAAATACCTCATGATGAAATTATTATAGTTGCTACATCCCAGGATGAGTTTTCGTTGTTTTATAATAAATCTTTTGATAAAATTCTTAGTTTCTTTAAATTAAAGAGTTTAGTACCAATACTAAAATGATTTAACTTAAAACAAATATAACAGTGAAGATGTCATGTTTTTGTGAGCTTCTGATGTACAGCTTTGCCGTGTGTATTAGTGGTGCACTAATCACCAATTTCAAATCTTTGAAAACATCCTGATTTTTTGCAATACAATTGGTTTTTCTTTCGTTTTGTTTTTTTTTATAACCTGCAGTTGAAGGTGTTGTAAGATCAAGATTAAATGAAAATCATTAAACAATAGCATGAAAGAATATAAACATGTTTTAAGAGAACATAAAGTAGTGGTCTCAAATAAAAATGAAGAGTTCAGTTTATTGATGTGGACTGATTTGAACACCTTTGTGGAGGTAGATGAGCTTGATGGTTAAGACTGGCTTTCAGTTTAATATCAGATCATCTAAATTATCTCTGTACAAAGAAGAGGTCTAACAGATTCACTTTCACAAGTGGAGCATTATGGTTGAAACAAAAAGTAAAAACAAAAATGAAGGAAAAGGGGTATGAAAAAACTTCATGGTAGAAAAGGAGATCAGAATAGAGAAGAGAATATGACTCAACATCCCAGAAGTCTAGTTCTACACCTGTAGAACGAGAGACACAACGTTGTCTGTAGATGTTTCTTGTGGTCTGAATAAACTAAACGTGTTTTGCCGTAATTATTATATTTCCTTGAGTGGGTTAAAAAGGGGCTAGCTTTCAAACTAGAAGACATCATCAGCTCTAATTTAGAAGTATGGGGGCCGCAGCATGGGTGATATTGTGGGAATATGGAGGCAACATCTGAGGAAATCAGCCAAGAAGTAAAAGATTGGACTGAAGGGACACTGAAGTCAATGTGTCGGAGCAGCCTTTGCAAAATGCTGAACCAAGTCCCGCAAACTTTATGGGAGGTGCTGAACAGGTGTACAAGTAAGGAGGCATAAAAACCAGGCCCAGATAAACCAGTTTGCAAGAAGAAATGGGTCAAAATTACAGCAAGCTATGTATGGTGGAAGACTTGGAGACCTAAAGTCTGATTTATTTTTTTTTCTTTATTACCAAAAAATGTTAAAGTTGTAAAAGGTAATTCTATCATATATGAAAACATCTGAATAAAAGCAAATAGAAATGTCCCATTTGATGCCTGATGTTTGTCGTTGCCACTTATATGAAACTACTATTAGCTGTATTAGAACTTCCTGTTGCGATGTGTTGCTGTACAGCTTATAAAACACAGGACTCACAAAGCCACACCTCGTCATTCAGACTTGGCCACAACACAAGCACTTCCAAAAGTAGCCCACATCCCTGTCTGCTTGTAGCAACATCAATATAAAAGCCCTTAGTGCTGAGAATTGGTAAAGGGCGGGAAAAGAAGGAATCAGAACAAAACGTTGCCAGAAACGGCTGAGAAGGAATAAAACCGCCAAGAAACAAGGGAGGGGACTTGGCAGCGCTCGCTAACTCACAAGAGCTCACACCAAAGAATAATAAATGTTGCACAGAAAAGCTCTTGTATGCAAGACACGGTGAGGTAGAGGAGAGCGGTGAAAGAAGGATGCGGGGAACACTGTTTCTAAGTTTAATTTGGGTCTGAAGGCAGCATTGGAACAGCTGCTTGCACCACCCTGCCGAACCAGATTTACAGCTTTTCCTTATTTATTTTGAAGCCAAACAGATGTTATAAGGGGGTGGTGACTTGATCCAAGAGGTTTGGTTTCGGGGAAGAGGAGGAAATTAAACCCCCCACACACTTATACTGGTGATTTCAGCAAATTACCGTTGCTGTCTGCTCATCACAGCAACACAGACTGTGACTCTGTCTTCTTCTTAGCTATCCAAGCTTTCTAGATGTTAAACTTAATCTCAGCAACTAATTGTGATGCTTCCCAGCGGGCTAGATAATAAACACAGGTTAGCCAGACTAACTAAAAGGCATTACTTTTATACTAACATCGTTATCTACAGAATTATTTCCAGGCAGAAGTTAAAAGTTAGAACTACAACTCTCTGCAAGATTATTCACGTTCTTGGAAGTTCCAGAGTTTTATCAAACTTTTGATAGGATTTGTCCTGGTTTTCCTCCAATAAATGCTTTTTAAATCGATCAACTTTACTTACTAATTAGGTTTCCAACAGATTCTCACCTTTTCTACAGGTTTTCTAAACGGAAAAATTCAAGAGCAACAGAAAAAATGAGTTGATATTAGTAACAGTTTTAAAATCCTAATCTATGATGTACAATTTAAATAAAATCCATTGTAATTGAATTGCTCGTAATAGGTTTGGACAATCATCAGATATGACAGATATACCTTATATCGCTGTTGAGGGGAAGATGTTCTGTGCTTGATTGTGGTCAGTGCTCTGATATGCCAGCTTTGTTTCCTCCAAGTTTAGTTGACATTTATACCTGGCTTTTCTTGTTGAGACTCAGTCTCCTTGTTTCAGAAGTCTGTTATTGTCGACATGAGGGAATCCTGTTCTGTTGGGTTCGATCGCATTCGTTATCTGTGGGACTCCCTCTCCATCTCGCTCTCCTACGGAGGCCTTGATGAAAATGGCTGTTTAATCATGCAGAGAGGTCAACCAATCAAAGGGCACTGTCTGGGTGATTTAAGGGCCTGTTCAAAGCACAGCTGGAGGAAGGAGAGAAAAGGGGGAGTGATTTGGAAGGAGAGAGGGAGAGATGTGTTGGTGTTGATTGTTCTGTGGTACAGGTCACCTCTCGCAGCATACCTCTGGTCTCTTTTCACCCATAATTGTTCCTGATAGGTTGATCCGCAGCCAGGGAAATGTGTGGAATGCACGCAGAGGGTGTTTGGGTGGAAAAGACTTGGGTATTTTGTATTAAGCTGACCTTCTTGGAATGAGATATGAGCAGAATTTACCTAGATTCTCCCTTCACCTTGGTAGTTCTGACTCTATCGTCCCTATCCCCAAAACAAAGGTGCATGGATATAATGTCTGTGGTCAAGGGGTCTCACCCGAGTTTGACAAAGAGACTGAAAAATAATTTGCGAGAAGGAAAAAAAAAAGTGCCATTTGATTTTCAATGATTTAGTTACTTTAATCTCTCTTATGTGGCATTTATTAAGGCTACACCTTTAGGAAAAAAATCCAAAGTTTTACACAACATTGGTAGAAGAAAATCTTAGACTGCGAAAGACTTGGGGGCTTCCTGCATTGCAACAATCCTAAACATGAAGCTACAACTACAGACAAATGGCTTGAATCTAGTTATATCCATTGTGCTTGGCTGTCCAGTGGCCTAACAGCCCAAACCTTGACCACATCATCTAAAACATTGATTTGCACAGATGCCGTCAGTCCAGTAACTGTCCTTAAGCTGTTTTGTAAACATTTTAATCTGTTAAACTCTATAGAAAGCTAGAACAGCAAAAGCTAACTCAAACTGCTGCAGAAGTGAGCCAACATGTCTGATTTTTATGTGTTAAAATTTCACAGTCAAGCTTGCATTTGTAACGTGACAAAGAGCAAAACTATAACACTCCACCACCACATTTTATTTGAACGAAGGAACAGTAGTCCACGATTATCACATTTAGAAACTTGAAACCAGTACCTCTTTCAAAAGAGCAGCTTGTATGTGATAAATCTGTTGGTATGTCTTTCTGTCAGCTGTCCAATCATAGTTGGCCCTCTGCTGTGTCTTAAATATCGGCCTGTTCAGTTGCATCAGAAGGGGTCGAGCGAAGTTCAAGAACGCTCCTCTTGAAAAGTATCTCTGTCTGCGTCACATCTTCAGGACTCCGATGTTTTTTTTTATTCTGAGCTCCCTGCATGGCTGCGTGTGTTTCTGATACAGCCAAAGAGTTAGTAGTTGTGGAGTGCCACTCCAGCAGATAGCTGGCCTCTTCCTCTCTCTCTCGCGCTCACGCTCCCTCCTATTCTCCATGACCTTGTGTCGGCGTGTGCTGATGAGTGCTGAGTGGATACACTCATGAGTGGTGTGTGTGCATGCATGTGTGTGAGGGCCTGGAGAAACCGTGGGAGCTCCATTTGTTGTGTAAATGCGAGCCGCTAATTGACTGCCGGGCACGCAGCCTCTCCTTCAGCGGCTGAACCCTGCCCTCCGCCGGGTCCCGGGGATCCTGCCAGGGGAATGTTTGCACCCCCTCCTTCTTACACACACACACACACACACACACATATCTACGCACGCTCTCAGCAGCCTCCCTCTCTGTGTTTTTTTTCCTATGCTGGAGCGAGCCTGGCATGGGGCCAGAGTGAGGACGGGCACAGTGCAGAGGGCTCCTCTGTTCTCTTCCTCTGATGAGGTTTTATAATGAATACAATACTGCACATAATACATTAGTTGTTGTTAATCTCACTAGAAAATACAACCATCATCTCAAGATGTCCCTCCTTTCACAAAGATCTGTCACAACAATGCGTTTTAACCCTTGTGGAAAAAAATTGCCCTTCTATTTTATCTATTTGCTTAGAAATAATAATCATTCAAAACACCAATGATAACATAACAGAAGCTGAACCTACATTAAATATCTGACTTCTTAGCATTCAATCAGGACAGAAGGCTGAGGCTCATGGTATCCCATGATGCTTTGGGCCTTTTCCTAATAAGGGGAAAGGAACTTGAAAGCAGTTGAGTGACTGGTTCAAATGTAGATGTTACATTCGTCTTGCATCTTTCTCTTCTCTCACATCAATTGAAGGTATAGACCTGACTGGCTCTCAGGGTGTATGTTTCGTCAACCTACTGAAGTCACGTGTGGAGCTTTGTCTGAATAAAGGTGTAGCAACGAACGATAGGTAGTTGTACTCCGACATGGCTCTGTAACGATAAGGTCTTGATTATTAACATGTGAGAAAATGAGCTTTAGCTAATTGGAATGAAACACACTACATGCAATCATCAGCCAAAACAAACGGCTTCATCTGTCTTTACCTCATAATCGACTCTGCAGAAAAATGACTGAAGATAAGGGTAATTATTCTAGGATAGATTTAATACAATTAAATAAGTATTTCCTACAAGCAGAAGTAATGTCACATGGATATGAAGGATCCTTTAAATGTTTTAAATATAAATCCAAGCATGACTGCTTACATTCAGAGCTAGATCAGTACTTGTGGCTCAGTGTTGCACCGTATCAGTGCTAGACTCAGTTGGTAAGCCCGCATGAGACTTGTAGCCCAACTGTTGGTTGGCGAGAGGCCCAGATCTTGCACCCACACACACACAGAGACTGACACATGCTGCTCAGCTGGAAGACTCATCGTTTCTCTTTTCAGAAGCTATAGGTACCTACCTGGTATAGCCATGTTACTTCAACCAAGCAGTCCTGCTACAGTAAGGATTTATATCACCATGTACATGTTTTCTACTCTCTGTATTGGCTTTATAAAAGATGTTTAAGTCTTTAAGCTTTATATCTTTTTGGACTGTGTTTTCATATTCTGTTTTTGTAGGAAATGACAGTTTAATTGCACTATTCATAAGTTGTAGCTCATCTGAGCCTGCGGCTGGTTGTATTTTATAGACCACACAGCCGGTTATTTAGAGGGCATAAAAATGCAATCATAAATACAATAGATGCAAGAACACGGATAGGGCTCTCAGCTACGACTTTCCGTGCTCAGTTTTTTTCCCAGCCTAGTCCATTGTTCTGCAGAGGTAAACATCCAGGAACACTGGGAGAGATGGGAACAGGCAAACAATATACAGACCTACTCTCCCGTTGTACTCTGTTTAGACTGTAAACACAGAGGAGTAAAATTGTTTGTGTGTATGTGAGTACACTTCTTTGTACAGGTCAGTAAGCTGTCATTTTGAAAGTTAAAAAGAAGGCAGATTGTAGGTCACTGACATCATCCTTGTTAGAAAGCATCCAGATGTCTGTTAACTCTCTGGATGTTCATCTTAGTTTTTTTTTCTTTAAATAAATGTTTTTTTCTTCTTTCTTCTTTTTTTTCTTTAAGCAGGTAAGATAACCTGCCAATGGAATAAGATGGTTTACATTATAAAGGAAAAAAGACATTAAGAACAATTGCAATATTGCATTTTAAATGCATGTCTATCTTATCATAAGGACCAAAATACTAATTAAGCCACAGATCATCTTATTGACTTGCACAAATTAGGGGAAATACACACATTGTATGAATTTTACTTCTACTTTTAGATCAGTTTTTGCAGTGAAGTCAATTGTACATGATCATTCTGTATGATGTTAAATTTATCATGTACAACCCACTGTTTGTCCCCTTAGAAAGTGTTCTAAACCTCTAGGGTTTCCCTACACCTAGATCTAAAATATTATTTAAAACTTGCTTACGGTTGAGGCTTTTAGTGAGATTAAGATTTAAAAGCAGGAACTTTGCATTAATCTCACCACTAAGCCCCAAGAAACAATTACTGGGTTTGCGTGGTGCAGTGGTTCTGTTTTTATTTTTTTTTTTTTAACAATCTCACAAATTCCTTTTCATTACAAGAATGCACCTACATTTGTTTTTCTTTTCTTTTTTTGTTGGACAGCAATAAAGCTTTATTTACTACCATCAAAATAAAAAAAAAAGCGAATGGCGGTTAATGTCATGTTTAGATGAAAGCTGTCGTTTGATTTCTTTAACTGTTTTAAGTCTGAAGTTAAAGTTTTCTAAACACGGAAAGGCACCAGCTAGCATCATAATAACTATTAGCTCTGTATCACATTCAATTTGTTGGTATTTACCCTGTGTCTGAGGCTGCAGGATATCAGGAAACCATTAGTACTGAATGCTTCAAGGCCTGATGGAAACCAGTGTCCATAGATGTTCTTAGCATACAGAGTGAATGCTTAACAATCAATATGATACTCAACCCAATATCTTGTCTAAAATTTTGTCTCCTATGAAGTTACAATATAGACTGATACTGTGGTGTTATTTTTAGATAAGATCAGCAACCGAAGGCAGCACAAGCTTAAGAAGAGCCACATGTGTCACAGTTTGAGAAACCACCAGTATAGCAAGCTGATGATGCATTCAGTGCACCTTGGAAATCAGAATACCACTTTGGGAATGCTGTTACGCCTGAGGTGAGCATGTTCTAGTTGGATTATGTAATGTGCAGATCTCTGGCCTCAGGCAGCGTCACAGCCATGCATATGAACTGCATTGAAAGTTGCTGGTGTTCACTATTTATTTGCACTTATGAAAGATTATGTCAATGAATCTAGTGGGAACTGGGTTATGTTCAGAGCCAAGCCACGACTCCTTGGACTAATTTACCTGATTGAGTAAGCTCGAACATTTAACAGTCCTTTGTCTTTTTGTGTTATTTATCCCCTTTAAAGACACGGTCAAACCCAGATAAGTTAATCAGTATTATTTCTAATGAAAATGTATAGCTTACATTTTCTGAATCTGAACTAATTGGAAGTTTCTTCCCTTTGGCTATTGTTTACTTGGTACAAAAATATGACCTGAGCCAGAAGAGCTTTTAATCACCGACTTGTTCATCAAGTTTATTTCTTGGAAAAAAAATCCGAGGAGCAGGGCAGGAATATCCAGTTTCACCATGTGGGAACCAAAACTGGAAGACGAACGCACAAGCGATTAGTATTTAAAGTAACTGTTATTTTCTGCTTTAATGCCTTTTGTAATATTTTCTCCTCTGCAAGAACATGGCTGTAAATACTGTCACTTCAATCTCAATGGTTGAACTGAGATGGGAAATATCAGGGAGGTGATTAGTGAGGAAAGCTAGTGTAAAGACAGAAACAAAACCTAAAGATGCTGACAAACTTTTGTCACAGAGACAATGAACGTGCAAACTGTTCTTCTTCCTCCCCTTCCGGCTGTGCTGGTAGGACTGCAGCCAGACAGGCACTGTTAAATCTGAGTCAGCAAGAGTTGAACTGGGGCTTTACCCCAAAGCCTCCGGGCCGGTAGTAAGCAGCACACAAACGCTGCTACATTCACACACCCACAGAGTCTCACACAGGCACAGTGTTAGACCTGTCCCTCCGTTCCCCTCAGCCCTAACTATAGCTGTTCAGCCAGCCACTCTTAATTAGTAGCCGCTGCTGCTGCATGCCCTGCCCCGGCGCCACCGTGGTGAAGCCCCAGCCCCACGTCTGCATGTGTGTGGTGGGTTTCAGGTCGTGTTTACTCCGAGCTTCAGCTGCACCCCCGTCTCCATGTGCCACTGTGTCTGTGTGTGTGCCTCTGCAATATTACAGGTGGAACAGGAAAAGCGAGGTTTACATTGCAGATTGTTGTTTGCTCAGCAGACTCTGTGGTTGTGTGCATCAGATACTAGCACCACAAAAGTTGTCTTCTAAATCTTTTTATGCTCCCCGTCTATCTTAGGTGGGGTATCAAGAGGGATCAAGAGCTGCTTTAAAGCTGATAAACTTAAATATCTTTTTATGGAAAATGAGGAAATGCAGGAGAGTACATGAGATTTTTCAACCTTGAAGTATTGTATACTGAATCAATCATTTATTCATGATGCAGTGGTAAATGTATCAGTTGTTTACCAATGGATAAATAAATGTCTATGTACCATTTACTCCCTAAGCTGTGGTTTAAGCACATAACACAGAAATTTAGATAGTTCTGTTATGTCATGGCTATGTTAGAGCCCTATGCATCCCCACTGCCTCTGCTTTTTTTTTTTTTTTTTTTTTTTTGCATTGCTGCGGGAGAAGTGGCAGTGAAGGTCCTGTCTATGCTGCAGATCAGGCTGACACATGTTTCCAGGAGGACCCACCTCAGTACAAACACATAACTGGAATAACTTGGCCAGCCAGACACCACCGCCACTGGCCTGTTAATCAGGACCATATTATGAAGAAACTGAGGGAGAAGATTAGCTCAGCCCAGCACAGGAAATGCACACAGCTGACAAGCAGACAATGGATAAAGTTTAACCAGCCCCACATGTGACACTTTTGTGCATAATAGATGGCATAAATATTTTTTAGGGGATTTTATATATGATGCACCTAAAGAAAGGATGTATGACTATAAAATGGAAAAAGAAAACTTGATTGTCTTTTCTTTTATTTGTAATTAAAATTTGAAAACATTGGCATGATTTGGAAATCAGAGCTGTTCGATTCTTACCAACAATCAAAACTAACCAATATTGCGATTTTCGTTTCTGCACCAACCTCAAACAAATACATGTTTCCAGGGTGTCACTACTTTCATGGTCTTCATTGGTCTTTTGTCAATGCATGGATCTGCACTCCAGCTGCAGCTGTTTTCCTTCACTGTGATAAACTTTGTGTACTAGTGCCACCTAAAGGGCTGGAGCAACTAGTTTCTTACTCTTCATGCAAAAAGACGAAACATTCCGTCCCTCTGCAGTTAAGCAATTCCTTTTTTGAAAAACCCGGTTTATATTGTAGATGTAGTTAATTCTCAGTCCCTAATATAGATGCCCATCTGAGTGCAAAACATGTTTTGTTGACATCATTTCGTATGAATGCTTTTCTTCTGTAGGGACACTTGAGCTGATATTTCTTGTTATGAAGAAGGATGGAGCTCAATACAGAGTTATACAAAAAAAACTTTGCCGAAAAAAAAAGTCAGAAAAAAAAACTTTACTTTGTCTTGGTCTGCCACATAAAACCCAGCGCACAATACATTATTTGTAGATGTAACATGACAAATGTGAAAAACAATTGAGATTCATGAGTGCTTTTGTAAAGTCTGTTTATTTATTCATGCCTAAATAATCTCAGGCCTGGGCCAGCCACACAGTGACCCACATTAGGTCTAGATTAGCCCATATCCCTCTCAGGCGGTATCCAGCCCTCTCATAGTCATTGCGCTTGCTGAGAGGAGCACCTCAAGCACCATCTGCCATTGCCATCCATTCACACACGACCGCTGCACTCCACACGTTGATGGATGACTTACAAATGCATGGTGAAGTTAGAGATTTGGTTGTGTGCTCTGCTGGGATCTTGTTAAGTAAATGCTTACAGCATGACGCCACGGTGGAGGCTTTCTAGGGACTGTCTTTTTTGATCTTACATTTTTAAGATGGTTTAATCGGGGGAATAGTTTGGTGGTGGTAATACTGATTATCTTGTCCATCTTAAAGTTTTAGTCTTTAGCTTTTATTTAAATCCTTCTGTGTGAATCTAGAAAGGAACTGGGGTATAATATGAGGGAAGGATTTGTTTTGCTGTTATTTTGCTCTAAGGAGGGTGTCTGCATTGTGAGTACAATTTAAATTTGCATTTTACATGCTAATGTAGCCTTTTAGGTGAGCAGAAATGGCATGAGTATGCCAGTGCTTTGTTGTGTCCCGATTACTCATTAGGCTTCAGTAATTACTGCCTTGCGTTTCTTTCATACAAACACAGCCAAGAGGAATGGATTCACTTTGTCCTCTGCGGAAAGGTCAATACGTATTGTGAGACACATCTTCAACAAACGCATTCGCAGTTTATTTGTCACCTCAGAGAACTTCCTCAGTTTTCTTTCAGGCGATTGAACTGTAAATCTGCTCTCTAAGAGTGTGTGTGTCTGTGAGACTTAAAGGCCATTGTTAAAAATGTAAATGAGGCGTGTAGGCAGAGACGTGAACTATTCCTTAAAAGAGAGACTGGGACCTTCTACGGATGTCTCCTGCTGCTCGGTCTTGGAGGCTAGAGGTCGTAGGCATCACCCTTGTGGCAAGTTCTTGTTGGGGAGAGAATGTTAACCTCTCCCCCTGTGATATCACATGAGTTTTAACAAGATAAAACAGATTGTACAGGCTATTCATGACCTCAGCAAGGGAATGGGTGTATTACCCACAGAGGAAAGTGGATGAGATCAACCGGCTATTCTGAATCTCATTATGAAACTACATTTGTTAAACCATGGTTCAAGACCCGCTCAAACCATTAGGCTTTGGGTTCATTGCAGAGCTGTTTGAGATTGATTTCCCCCAAGAAAGATTGCTTGAAATCTGTCCAGGCATTGATTTATAGCAAATTTTGATCTTATTTGCTTTGTTGACTAACCTTGTTATAACCCTAATAATATCTGAAAAAAGCCTTGATAAATATAGCTTAACACTGGGACCTCAACTTTTATTAGTATTGATCATGTCTGGTGTTCTGGGGGGGGATGTGAAATGCTGAGTTAGTTTTTCAGCCCCAAAAGGCACTTTTAACATGACTGTCATGATTATATCTCAATGTCATTTTTCCCCTGAACCTTTAAGGCCCCTATGTCTTTGCTCTGCCCTGTATTGCACCCACCATGACAAATATTCATACCAGCATTCCCTGCATCATTACCAACGGCATCCACCTAGCTTTAAAACCAAGCCAAAAGCCAGATGTAAATACCCAAGCAATGTTGGGTTATGGTGATCAAGTAGCAGCTCTGACATATTTTCAGTCAGCAGCAAAAGGGGCAACCTGTGGAGGAAATGAGCAAAGGATTTGGAGGTTATGAGTGGCAGTCAGTCCCCTGGGGGCTCGTGGAAAATGGCCGGGTAGTTGTGTGGACAATGTCAGTATTAAAACATATGATGTTTAGTGGAGGATGTCAAAGACTGACTGAAGGGGTGATTGAGATGGAGATGGATCAACCTGCATAAGATTTAAGCACAGTTCAAAGCTCTGGATTCAGAATATTGTCTTCAAATGAATTTAAAGTGCTTTGCTTAGAGATTTGTGGCTAGAGATTTTAACATACCATTATATTGCATAAAGTCTAGTTTTATTCAACTTCAATTTATCTAATCAATTGGTGAGTTCCTGATGTAAAATAGGAAATAAAAGGCAGTAATATAATAAGCTGTTTGGCATGGTCAGTGTTGGTGCTTTTTCATGGGCTCAACCCACATAATCAACTCTTCTGCTCAACCCACAAATTGATTTTCCCCACAGATAAAGCCGTATTCAAAGGGAAATAAATAGGCTTTCCAAGGCTGTACGAATCTTTGCCAAGAAGCATCGTTACAACAAAGATATAATCAACAAAACTTTTTCTCTTTTTTTTTTTTTTTTTCTGCTGAGTTTATATTAAAAGCAGAGGCAGCATTCCACTCTAGGAATGTAAACGGCCTTTAAACAGGGTTTAGGTTTAGTTTATCAGTTTAAAACACAACCAACATGATTATGACCTGCAATTTTAAGCCCGTTATGTCTTGAATTAGTATGATTGTTGTGTTAAAGCACCAAATATAGAAATGAATGCTCATTTGGTAGAGAAGGTAGACTTTTGGTGTAATCAGATTTCCAAAATATATAGAGATATTATACAGAGGTCAAATGTTTAGTGGATATATTCACACATCACAATATCATGGAGGCTGATATCTACCTTTTTCTTGCAGCAGAATCAATCTTGGTTATTTTACCTCTTCGCCTATTCAACCAAATGTGGCATATGGAAAGGCAATTTATGACAGATTGCCACTGGACACTAAAAAACCTAAACCACAAAAGTACCTGGTAAAGAAATGAACAGACAACACCTGCTAAAGTCTGGCTTACTAAAGAAGCAACTTCTACGCTGAAAATTATGCTTTAGTGCTATGAAGTTAGCATGTATTGATCGCTATAAGATGGATCTTTGAGTTTCTGGCCACCAGCTAACACATGGTGCATCTCTGAGTTTTCTGTCAGATTTCCACAACTTTTATTAAAGAAAGTCTTTCTTCTTTGTAAATTCACTTGCCAAACAGCCCAACCTGTAAGACAAAGTGCACTTTCTCAGCTACAGCCTCTGTCTTTCCAGCATCTTGGTATCAAGCTCAGTGTCGTGTTGAGCAAGGCACTGATATATTTAGTTCTCCCCTGTCTTCTTCCCTCTTTGTCTCTGGCATTCCCCTCACTCATCACTCTTCCTCTCATCTTCCCCCGCTCACACCAGTCTCTGCTTATCTCCTTTCCTCTGCGCTCGCATTTCTTTCCAGCACATCTCCCACTGTGTTTTTCTTTCGCTCCATGTCTGTTCTTATCCTCCTCCACGCTCCTCTCTCCCCCAGAGCTCTACCTCGTCCCGGGCACCACTGCTGCAACGATACTGACAAGCTCTTTAGACACAGTTTTGGCTCTTTGTCTCTCTGCCACCTTGCTGTCTCTTGCCACATTTAGACATGGAGATAACTAAAGCAGACTGAGGGACACACACAGCACTCGATGACCCCTAGAATGTGGCCACAGTCCTAGTTTACGTTAACTGCAGCTTTATTAATCGTGCTCTCTTCCAAGTCTATAGACAATCCATTTAATTTGACCTAATGAAAACATGTTTGAGTGTAGTTCGGCCTCATGACTCACTCACAGATGTTACTTGTCCTTCTGGGCCGACCAAAAGGCCCGGCCCTTCCTATTGGGATGGCTCCAAGAACAGCGAGGCTCCTCACATGCTGTTCTGATCATGTTGGAGGGAACAGTGGAATTCCACTTGGACTGTAGCGCTGAACATCCTAGCCTTGAGCTCTGTTCTTTAAGGAGATCTTAAGATGATTACCGCTCTACAAAAACCATTAAAGAGAAAAGGCTTTGTGAAAATTTACACCTCAGCTTCACTGATAAGATTAAATTATTCGTGGTGCCTGGCTGGCTTACTTTAATTTACTTAGAAATGCAAATGACGATCAGAAAGGATTAATTTCAAACATTGTTTTTCTTTGATGCTTTCAGAATAAGGCCTTATGCTGAAGTAGAAGCAGATATAATGCCTCTAAGCCTATAAGTTACAATTTAAAGCACTTGATTAAACTCTTAAAATATGATCCTTTGAAAGTTGTTTGTTTTGAAGTGCTTTGTTTGATTTGAAGTGGAGCTGGCTGTTGTGTGTCAGACACCCGGTTGGCCACTGACTGAAAAAGGAATCCCTTTCGGTTAAACATGTAAAGACGGATTGTTCTCCTCTTATGTCTCCCCCTTCCATACCCTTAGACCCTAGTGACTCTCTGCATAGGTATTGCCATCTTCTGTCATCCTGCTCCTCTATCATTTTGTAGGTTTTCTTCTGGTTTCATCACAATGTTGCTTTAAACTTCAGCATTTTTCTCCTTTTTTATTCCCGTAATTCCCATAATTCATCTGGTTTGACATAAACTACTTCTGTTCATATTTTCTGCACCATCTTGGTCTGTACCAGTGAGACAAGGGCTTCACAGCGGGTGCAATCATGTTTGTACCCCCTTTTTCTAAAAAATTTTATATATAGTGCCATAGGTTGTTAATTTCATTAAAGTCAGGACTTTGACTAGGCCATTCTAATTAATGAGAATGCTTTCATCTAAACCATTCCCATGTTGCTTTGACTGTATGGTAGTGGTTGTTTTCCTTATAACAATGGATTTATTTCCAGTATATTTATTTATTTATTTTTCAGTTCAGATGCCTTTGTTGTTTATTCTTTTATTGTCCATGTTTGGCCTTGTTTAACCTTTTTCTTGTTAGGTAGCTTTTTTGTGCCTTCTATTTCTATCTTTTGTATATGGCTCTGTGATGCTTTGTTGTGTATAATCAGTACTCTTAAAAAAAAAAAAAAAAAAAAGATGGATTATTTAATTCGACCACAGCTTGTTCTTTTCTCTCCTTGGTTGCGTTTTTACTTCAAGGAAGTATGCTTAGACACCACTTCTGTCTCCTCCTGTTTTATACATATATGGGAAGCAGTGATGCATGCAAAGCTGTGTTATCATGTGCAGACTGAAAACGGGGACAAGGCAGGAAATCTCCACGACTCAGAGGCTTCTATTCTAACCGGCACAGTCTACTGCCTGGAATGAAACGGGACTACTGATCTAAAAGCAGCCGGGATCCTTTGTTTCAGGTTCCCAACAGTCGTCAGGAGATAATTGGAGCTGGCCTCGCATGACTCAATGTAGCCGTGCCAAACAAACTGAATGAATAGTCCTGTCCCACTGAGTTCCTGGACCTGATGCCGCCTTTCTGTAGTGTTGACACCGTTGCGGATTTTCCTGTTTATTGTAATGACTTAGACAAGTGGTTGGGGTGGGGGGTTCAGTCACTCACCTGTTTGGAGATAGTAGCGGTAAACATAACAATTGACTTTCATTTTGTGGATGTGATTACTTGTTCTGTTGTTTGCTTTCCTGTTGAGGAATCGTGCTTCTGCAGCTTCAGATGTTTGGTTTTACCCAGCTGTCTTTTGACCCATTCAGGGGACAGAATAGGATAAATGCCATGTGACACAAGCCACATGCCCGTCTTAAAGCATTTAGAGTGGCGAGAGGGCCATGCCGTCATAACCAATGATTTGGTTACTGATAATACTCGGCAGCATATATCCGGAAACTGTATGGCGTCTAATGAACAGAGATGGATAAGGCTGCTGTGTAAGTCACTTTTAAGCCAGTCCTCTCCCCCTCCTTGTCTGGGTGCGATAGAACTTTTTGCTGTAAGTGCTGCTAATAATACAAAGCAGGAAATCCTGTTTTGTATAAAAATGCTCTGGAGATGTAAAGATTGAGCTAAAGAGTAGATCGGATTCCAATCTAGTCTGTTGCAGTTTCAATAGACGAGACAGAAATCTGCACCTGGCGGAGTTAGCTGTAATGTTTTCAGGTGGGAATATGCGTCATTTTCTTTTATCATATATCTCTTATATCTTTTATCATGTAAGATCTAAGATTAATCCTCTGTTGCTTTCCTCCTGTTGTCGGGTAGCACATTAATTATAGCGATGTTGCAAGACTGGGCAATGTGGATCGAGTTGCTCGACAGGATACAGTCAAAACACGGTTTGATCTAAATTGAACTAATCAATCAATACAAGATACAAAAGGCTCAGTTTCACAATGAATCAGTTAGATGGCTTAAAATGAATGCAGATCTTTTTAGAGAAGAAATATTGTACCTGTCCAGTCGTTCTTCTGCTCCTTTTCCTGATGTGTTTTTACTTTAACAGTTCCTACTAATTTGTAAAAGAACTGTACATGCCTGGCAAACTGCAGGAGTTGATATGATCTCAACTAGGACCCTATAAAATAGAGATCGACCGATGGATAATTATTACTATACCAATATGTGCTTTTTAAAATTTTTACTTTTTAAGCCAGTTTCTGAAGCTAAGATTGTTTTTTTTTTCTCCCTTCTATTTACAAAACAAAAATGATATAATGATTAAAAAAAAAACCATTACAGAAGTTTAAACAAAAAAATGTATAAAAAAAATCTAGTACAATTTCACTAGTGGATACAAAATAAGAACAGCACTGAATGAGCCTAAAATGATCTCAAGGCATGGCTGCTGAATCCACTGATAAATTGGCAAACGCATGCACGTATCAGCTGATGCAAGAAAAAGGCTAATGGCTGAAAACATCAGCCTACCGAAATATTGATCTACCTCTATTAAATTAATTTTTTTAGTTTTTTACTTTGTTGTTTTTAAACCTCTATCTTTCCTAACTCCATGTTTTCTGATGTAAACCTGTTCTTACCTTGAAAACCTTCCATTACCAAGAAGGTTTCAGATGGTAGGAAAACTTGACTTAAGCGATATTACTGAATGACTTCTTTGTGCCGATGCAGGAATATATATATATTTTTTATAAGTAGGCACTACTCTTTTTTTTTTTTTTTTTTTCAGTAGCCCGTCTCCTTCTCATTACCAGTCTGACCAGAACAATCCTCAGATCGTTAGGGAGTCGATTTGTAGTGGCAAGTGTATTTTTGCAGCAATCAACACACATTGGCAGGTTTTTACACAGCAGCTCCGAAAGTGTCAAGGGTCAGACGTGCTCCTCGATGAACGTTGAGGCAGGGACTCTGAATCCAGGACCGCAGTGTTTGGTAATAAGCTGTTTGGGGCTGAGCAGGCTGCATTCCTTTACAGTGAGCTCAGAGGACCAACATAAGCAGTGCTATAGAGGAATCCGCATGCTTAGTGTTAACACAACTTTGTCTTTGTCGATGAATTATACAGTGGAGTTCATCCTGGGTTATGTTTCGTGAACACGCATCCATGGAGTTCTCTGTTATTTCACATTCACCATGAATGTCCTGGCTTTATCACAGCTGTGTCCCACTTCAGTCTGTCTGCTGACTGAACCTCTCCTCAGCTGCGGTTTGATGATATCAGCACCTTCACAGCCTGCCTGGACGACTAAAACCACAACTTTCTACAGGCAAGGCGAAAGTTTGTAATAAAACTGTGACCTTTGTGATTAGATGATGGGGATCATTAGTTGTAATCAGCATTTCCTGTGGGCTGTTGCCCTCGGGCCTGCCTCTGTGGCTCTTGTTGTTGAGGTTGCATCAAAATCAGACCTAAAGAGAAGTTCAGCAATTAATATTTTACTTTTTTTGATCTATTGAATTGAACTGCTTAATCTAGCTGTTAAAAGATTTTCATATGGAATATTTGTTGGTGGTTTGGTTTTATAGGTGTATTCTGCAGCTTTAACTCTGGTTCTGCTAAATAAAATTCAGTTTAGTGAGATAACGTTTTCACTGGTGCCAAGATATAGTCTGCTGTTGTGTATTGTTAAGATACATTGCCTCTCAAACACACCAAGAACAACTAAATGGCTCTTCAATTGATGTTCTAAGCTATTTCTTTGGAGCTCTAGTTATATATTTTTTGAACATCCCAGACCTCTTAAAGCTTTTCTTCTCAATTTAAAACTAAGTTTTTCCACCTCTTCCACAAGTTTGCTTTGCTCTTTAGCTACAGCTTTTTGTAAACTTTGTACCAATTCATTGGGTTCCTATGGTGTTTTTTATAATAATCTTCATTTTTGCCACTCGGACATAAAAGCAAGATTAGTTAGGTACCTGACCAGCTGTCTTCCACCTGAGCAGGGGATATCTGCAGCTCCTCCATGGTTACCATGACCCTAATGGCTGCTACTCTGTTACTATACATGGTTAAATAACTATTGTTAGGTTTTCAGTTGAACATTTATATTTCAGACATTTCCCGTAACTCAGATGGTGATCCTTCATCTGATGCTGTTTGGTTAAAATCTGCTCAAACACAAAGAGCATTAGCTTAATGCTTTGGCCAGTGGTACAGTCGGGTTTCCTTTACTGTGCTGGGGGTGAGATGAATTTTTTTTTTTTCCAACCAGGCACCCTTTGGCCTTGACCTACATATTACCTACCTTTCCCCACCTCAGTGTATACACACACAGCCTCCCCTCCCCACAGACACAGGAAAATACAGGATTTGTCATAGAAAGACAGCAGCAGTCTCCCAACACAGTCCAGAGATTAAGAGTAAACCACTAATCTCAGTGTGTTTGTGCGTCTGTGTGCTCCTATTTAAAATGTGGGTTGCTTTAAGCTGGTTGCTGATTCATCAGTGCTTCCGTCTGTCAAAGCAACCGGAATCATGGCTTTTGTTTTGTGTGGTATCTCAACCCCGACCGAAGAAAGCTGGAGTCGGGGAAATCCACTTCTCTTTTTACGCCTTACATTCGGTTTGGTAGATCTTGTGTTTTAGCTGGCCGTCTGCTTTGCATTAGACTTAAAAAGACCTGAGAGCAGAACTGGAAACAAAATACACTGAGATTTGAGCTTTTTAGCAAAACAGAAAAAAAGAAATAAGAAGCTGATTGTGTAAGGATTATTGGAATAGATGTAAAGGAGGAGACAAATACAGTCTGTCTGCTCTTCATGTGTTATTTTAATGACAAGGGCTGCATGCCTTGGAGACAGCCTGGGGCGCTCAACTCAGTGTTCAGCAGCCAAATTAGACACAATGCTCATAAACCATTCAGAGCACAAGGATGGTGGCGTTCACTAGGCAGCGCAAAAGATTCAATATGGCTGAGTCTGTAGGCACGACTGATAACCTTAGCATGAAAGGTATATGCATGGTTTGTGTGTATTTAAGGTGTTAAATTTCACATTGATATTCCCAGTTTAGAGGTGAGTTTTACTAAAGATAAAACATAGAAAATAAACGTTGTGCAAAGGTTTGTGCACAAAAAGGGAACACTTGGTTCAGTTATTTTTCTACCATCTTTGATCATAGAAACTTTTGGAAAACCTCGTGCATTTTCTTCTACTTCATAACCCTACTACTTTATGTCAGCCTTTTGCACTTATATAAAAGCTTTACTAATACAGTGGCACTAATACAATATGCTCTGAAGTCAGCAACATGGATGCAAACTCCCCTTTTTAAATGGAACCAAAGATTCCTCAAATCTTAGCCGTAATAGTTAAAGAAAAGAGCATTATTGATCATTCTGGAGCTTTTACTGATCCCGCCTCCTGTACTATGATTGGTCTGGAAAGTTTAGAAAGGCCTGCCTAAACTGAGCAGTGTATTAAATATGGTTTAAGTCGGCCTGGCTGGGCAAGCTGCTCTTCTGGAGCTTTTTGTGATGCTTAAAACTTGAGGTATTGTTTCACAACACAGCTCTGCTTTGATCTGCTGTATCCAATACCTGCCCCCTCTGGTCCTGTTCTGTTTGTCCTTCAGTGTTCTTCCACAAAAACTCGGAAAGCGGCTTTATTTAAGGATAAAACTTTAAACAGGATTGAATAACATTTACACCAAAAGATTCCCTTTTTTCCAAGTTGCAATATTGAAATCAAACACTTCTAAGTAGAGTACCTCCTAAGACATGATCATTGATCATCTCTGAATATAGAGAATAATGCTGCGAACACAAAAGACGTGCCACTTGCTGTGGTCAAAGCAGCCTCCAAGTAGAGGTGCATCACATGTGCAGCCATGTATTTGTGTAACGCTGTCTGTCTGAATATGTTGGAGGATAACCACGTTTTCTATGGAAATACACGTGTGTGAGTTAGTTTCTAGTTGCAGGGAATGAGGAGTGGAATAATCTGTGTGATGTAGTGCCCACAGTCTGTCTCCATTCTTGGAATGGCAGCTGTCACACATCTGTTAGCCACCCTGCACTCTGGTTTTCAGGGAAGCAGTTGTCCTTGGGATTGTCGCTGCTTTAAGCCTTCGACATGTTAGAAGGTAGTTTTGAGTTTCCATTATTGGTCTAGTTTACACTCCTTGATAAAAGCAAAATGGAAAACATGCTGTTAAAATCTGCTACATTTAGCATCAGGCCTTAAAGTCAAAGTATAAAATAAACATCAGAGCATCATTAGGGAGGCCTGATTGCTTTTGGTACTATGTCTACCAGAACGTCTTGGTGCATGCACCTTGAAGTTTTAAACATTATGCCTTGAGCTTTAATGCTTTAAACCAAGATAAAGAAGGGAATAGTTAATTTTTTTGTATAAATAGTCCTCAAAAGAGTCTTTCTTCCCTTTGCATTCAGCCTCTTTAGATACAGTATGATATCCTCTAAAACAGGGGTGTCAAAACTGGTTCCAGAAAGGGCTGTGTGGCTGCTGGTTTTCTTTCCACCCAGGCAGTAGCACACCAGACTCTATTCATCCCATCAAATCATCAGGTTAAGACTAGACTCACTTGAT
>JAUZNJ010032377.1:29180-42306 GCA_034780135.1 Jordanella pulchra | reverse complement strand
AAATGTGTGTTTTTTATATTCTAAGCTCTGAAATGTACCCTTTCTCCATCTTGGCTAGATGCTTGTCTTTATTTTTGTCTTAAGTTTACCGGATATCCAGGGATCGCTGCCCTATCTACTCCGGTGCGTTGCATGCGGGGGATGGTAATCCATTCTTCCCATATGTTAGATAGTGACGGCGGGATTAGGCAGACCCTGCAAGAGGATTAAGGCTACAGGGTTTGGGTCCCCTTCTATCTGGCCTCCTCTCTAACCATCCCACCCCCTCCACCTGCTTCTTGCTGTCTCCTTGTGCTGTTCAGCTCCTCTCCCACCCGTCTTCCGTCTCCCTTTTCTCCCCCGGGCAAGTATCCAATCTCTGGAGTGTTTTTTAGCTGTTGAATAAGGAGGTAGAGGGCAGATTATCATACAGGTCATTTTTGTGCAGTAATGGAAATGTGTGCTGCTTGTGTGGGTTATTTTCTTTACTCAGTGATATTTATAGATGTGACTCAGGTGGTGAAGTAAAAGGATGGAGAATTTGTCCATTTGCTGCTCCTCTTCCTCCTCGTCACCCCTCTCTCCTTCTCAATACCTTCTCCTCCTGCTGCTTTTTTTCCTCCAGTGTTGAGGGCTGTAATTGATATGCCAACGGCAATAAATCAGCCCAGCTTTACGGTGGGAACGTTATCTGAACAGACAGGTTCAGCCTCTTTGGAGGAGGCTGAGAGTGCAAGTTAGCCAACTCAGCTCCACTAATGGCTTACCTCATGCAAACACCTCACCTGTCTTAAAAAATGACTCTCAATTTATATTACAGTTTACAATTCCATACTGGAAAGGTTTCCAGTCTTGTCAGTTGATAGGATGTGCCGATATAAAATCCAATCATCTTGCCTCTTTCTTTTTTACAGCCTAATGTCTCTAAAGCTTTCTCCTTAATTGATAAAGGCTGTGACTTTCCCAATTCGTTGATTCCTCATTCCTGAGGCAGGAGACAGGCTCATGCCCAAATGATTGACATATTTTCCACCGATGGAGCCAAATATGATTCGCAGCCTTCCTCCAGCGCTCTTCCCAGCATCTCACTTTAAGCTCTGGAGGGAAGCGAAATTGAAGAGGGTTTTCAGGGATAAGGGTGGAGAGAGAAAATGGGTTGAATTTTGAATTAGAGAAACGTATTCAAGATGTGGAGTCAAAACTGCCTTTAGAGTGGAATTGATTTCACAGATCCGGATTGAAGTAATTATTTATTATCATACTGTCATTCTAACTAAAGGCTAAATCTGTCCGTCCAATTCTACATTTTAAAAAAGGACATACAACTCTGGAATGTAAAGTCTGTAATTTTGACAGGCAAAATATGAGTTAAGCATGTGAACAAGTGGTTCGAGGTTAAATTGGCCCCAGGGAGCACTATTAGGATATTATCAGCATGATTTTTTCTTTTATCCAGATCTATCATCCCCTCTAACCCTTTAAAGGTGTTTTATGATGCATTATTGCCCAATAGATAAAAAGAAGCCACAGACTACAGATTCAATTTGTCGTAAGAGTCACACTTACTTCAATCAAGCTGTACTTTGTTTAAATGAAGAAAAATTACAGCGGGTACATTTTTTTTCCTGGGTTATCTCTCTTTTATTTTATCAGGCCATAGTGGGCATACTTTCTTTGCCTCATTGTGTCTTTGCCTATCTTGAAAATGACAAAGGAAAAATGAGGCACCAAGCCTCCCCACACGCTGCCTCACTTTAAATTGACATCTGCTCTCATGGCGCAGCGCGACTGTACTGTTGAGCGAGAAATTAGCTTTTTTATAGAACGACTCGTCACTTTATTGCACGTGCTTGTGCCAAAGAGGCCACGATCTGCGTCAAGTCGTTTTAATCTCACAGAGTGGAGAGTAGGGGTATATCTGATAATTGCAGCTCAGGGCCTTCTGTCTGCAGTTTTTTTTGCTGAAGTGCCTTATTCTGCAGGGCTCCCCTGATGTGTGCTTCAAGCATTGGTGGAGTTGATTAAAATACTGCTGAAGTCCACTTTAGCAACCTTTAAGGAGCATCCTTCTACCCTTCTATTCTCTTTTATTTTGTATGTTTGTTTGTTTGTTCCCAGACAGGGAATAAGATGTCGGAGGCTCTTCCTGAAACTGCTATCCTTGTGCCAGCTGAGTTATGGTTTGATATTGTCTCGACCAATCCTGACGCTTTGTTTGCTTACTTCCAATCTGGCCTGTTATTTACAGTTTCCAGCAGAGTGATTAATGATAATGAGCACTGCAATGATTACTCTTACAAAGGCATTTTATTGCTTCGGTTGTATCCGTTCTACTTTCTTGTCGAAGTTTACACAAAGATTTCTTAATTTATTTTTTTTTTTATCCAAAGAAGACTGCTGATCTTTTTCAGATCAGATAAATTCCTCTTGCTGGACTTAACAGTCACACAGTCTCAGATATATGCGCCTGATTACTAGTTTGCTTTGCTCTTTAAGTGGCTTGTCAGAAAAACAGGAAGTGGAAAGTGATTTATCGGCTGTTTTCTTTGAACATTTGCTATCCACCGATCCGTGATGATCTATATTAGGGGCCACGATGCTAAACAGTGGATGCTGTGAGTTGTTGGTATAAATTTAGTTTACAAGTTTTAAGTTCAATTCAAAAATACTTGATTTATCCCAAAGGGAAATTAAATAAATTAAACTGAATGATTTAATTTAGTGTCCAGATTTGCACTGTTAACATTGTTAACATCAGGCAAATATTGTTATAAGCTACTAGTTAGAAACATTAATCTTTACATAGCTGCTTTCCCACTGAAATTAGTGGGTTAATGTGTTTTTTTGAATTGCAGGTTGACCTGCTAGTAATTGACATTTAGCTCACTTCCCATTTGGCAAACAAAGTTGCATCTGACCCCCACTGGCAAGCTGCCTGGCCTCTGTCCCCATCGCTGCGTGTCTGGTGATTCCATCAGTCTGTTTGGCCTGTGGGAAGGGGGTATATGTAATACTTTAAACAATGGTCTCTAACTTTTTTTGTGCCATGGATCAGTTTGGGAAAAAGAAATTACTTCGTGAATGAGTGTGTGGGATTGACTGATAGGAAAATCATCTGATTTTAGAGTTTGCAATGCTTAGTTCTCAAACAAGATCTTTGACTGGATTCATCTTTCACAACTTGCTTTTGAAGGAAAACATCCTCCACATAGACTTAGACTAGATGTAATAAAAGCATGGGGTACAGAGATGAAGGGCATCTTGTTTTTATTGGCATTTACAGCTGACTGTACTAAGGAACACTGTGTCCTTGATGCAAGAAGGTCCTTGGTTAGAACTTGGGTCCCAGGTCTTTCTGCTTGTTACATGCTTTTGCATGTCCTCCCTACAGTTGCATTAGTTCTCTCTGGGTTCCCTGGCTTTCTCCCATAGCCTCCCAAATCATCCCTGTGAGGTAAAATTATAGTTCAAAATTCTCCCCTACTGTATGGGTTTGTGCGTTCGTGGTTGTTCTTGTTCTGTGTTTCTGCATTGCCCTCTGATGGACTCGCAACCTGTTCAGGGTGTGCACCACCCCAACTATAAACAAATGGGCTTAGACAATAGATAAATGGAGATTTACAGTATTAACATCTGTCAGTCCTCTCTGTACTTTCTCTATAACATTTCCATACCCAGAAGAAATGCTTCTCGTTTCCCTTTAAAACTGCACAGAGCTCTAACAATATGGTTTAGTGCGCGCTGAGTAAACTATTATGTGAAATAAATGTTTGCCAAACCTCTGCTCTTCAGTTTTCCTTGTTAGCTTTGTTGAGCAGACTGGGACTATAGCAGGGAAGGGAACGGAGCCAGACGCATTACAACATGGGCAGTTTTCAGACTGACTATAAGTGTTTGAGAGAAAAAAACAAGACCATTTGCAGGGTTATTATAAGCACTTAAGACGTATATATTATCTCAATGTTTGGGAGTTGATCAATGCAATAAGTGTAAGACACTAAAAAGCTTAGATAAAACATTCATGACTGAAATGAGTGATGAAATTGCTCAATTCTTGCTATTTTATGTACTTTCCTGCCTTTTCCCGGATTCCCACAGCCAATGCAACACAGATTATCCTTCATGCCAACATATGTTTGGCTTCCATGCACCTGTGATGCATAGTACAAGCCCACCAGACCTTCATGTGTAATTACAATATGGAAAAAACGTGTTAATGGCATGATTTTGTTACAGTACAAAATATCAAAGGAAACGTTTTAGGCAGACCAAGGATATATTGCCTGCTGTCAGTGGTACTACAGTTCCCAGTAGCATTTATTCCTAGAACACATTTCCAAAAGCAGCAGTGTAACGCTGAAAGTTATGAAATATTAGTAGGTTTAATTTTGAGTCCATAACTCATGGCTATACTAAAATAGTGCATATAGAGATTTAAATAATGACTCCTTACTCCCCCACATTCTTACCCAAATTTCATTGCTAACACATTTGCCTTCCAGACTTTATATTTTACCAAGGCAAATGTCAATTTGGCGCCTTTTCTCATTTAGAGCGTGTAACCCTAAGGATTTTTTTGGCCTCTCTTCCTCCTTAAAGCCTAATCAGTAATAAATATTTCAGACTCTAACATTTTTTTCTTTTTTGCCTTTCAGGGCTCCAACCTTGTGCCTGTTTGGATGATGTTCCCAATGACTGCTCACAACTCTGAAAACAGGACAGTGGATCAATAGGAGTTTTGTTTCCCTTTCCCTGCTCCTTCTCCCTCCCTTAAGCTCTCCTTTTTTATTCCTTAATAGTGGAGAAGGCAAAGAATAAGATCCTGACTTGGATCTAGGTAGCACAGATTGTTCTCCTCCTCCTTTTTCCTTTCTCCTTCCCCGTCGCCCAAGGCCTTGCCTATGGGCACTTCAGAAATGTGTCCTCTTTCTCGGACATTAGCCTTCCCTGGCCAGGGGAACTTGCTTTTCCTGTTGGGGGTTATACTCCTCATGGTCTCATCACTCTCTGGAGGTCAACCCCCACCCTTCAAACGCTTTGCCCCCCCTGACAGTTTTCTCACACATCTGGCAATCCACAACAAAACTGGAGAGGTCTACGTTGGAGCCTTCAACTGGATTTTTAAGCTGTCCAGCAACCTGACTAAACTGCGCAGCCATATGACTGGCCCAGTATCGGACAATGAAAAGTGCTACCCTCCACCCAGTGTCCAGTCTTGTCCTCATAGTCTTGCCCAAACCCCCAACGTGAACAAGCTGCTTCTTATCGACTACGCCCAAAACCGCCTAATTGCCTGCGGCAGCACCTCGCAAGGTATCTGTCAGTTCTTGCGTCTGGATGACCTGTTTAAGCTCGGCGAGCCTCACCACCGTAAGGAGCACTACCTTTCCAGTGTGGCAGAGTCAGGGACTATGTCAGGGGTCATCATTAGCTCTCCTCAAAATCCTACTAGCAAACTGTTCATTGGAACCCCCATTGATGGAAAATCAGAGTACTTCCCGACATTGTCCAGTCGCAAACTGATGGAGAATGAAGAAAACGCAGAAATGTTCAGCTTCGTCTATCAGGATGAGTTTGTCTCCTCTCAGCTGAAAATTCCCTCGGACACACTATCCAAGTTTCCTGCTTTTGACATCTATTATGTGTACAGCTTCAGTAGTGAACAGTTTGTCTATTATCTAACAATGCAGCTAGACACCAAACTGACCTCAACCGATGGCAGTGGGGAGCAGTTCTTTACCTCGAAAATTGTCCGCCTTTGCATGGATGACCCCAAGTTTTACTCCTATGTGGAGTTCCCCATCGGCTGCACCAAAGACGGGATAGAGTACCGTTTGGTGCAGGACGCCTTCCTGGCTCGACCAGGCCGGCAGCTGGCTAACTCACTGGGGATTTCCGAGAATGAAGACATTCTCTTTACGGTTTTCTCTCAGGGTCAGAAAAATCGGGAAAAGCCACCCAAAGAGTCTGCAATGTGCCTGTTTACCCTGAGGAAGATAAAAGAGAAGATCAAAGAACGTATTCAGTCCTGCTACAGAGGAGAAGGGAAACTCTCCTTACCATGGCTGCTTAATAAGGAGCTTGACTGCATCAACTCGGTAAGCTCACGTTTTTGCCTACAAGATTTTTTGTTGACTAGATTATAATTGGAATTTTGTTTTAACAATGCAAATAAAACTATTAGAATTGATAAACATGAGTGTAGTAATTGAAATAGTGAGGAGAAAATGTGATTCCTGATGCTGAATCAGTTTTGCAGTTTTCGAAAAACAGTGTCTTGCTAATCTTGTTGATATAGACCAACCATGCTGGAATTTATAGTATTAAGCCCACAAAGCCGTTGCTGTCAATCTCCTGAGGTCTCCCCTTTGTTTTTCATTTTTTTCCAACACCCACCCCCCCAACAAACTCTTAGAGCATTGATTCAGTCAGACAGGGGACATCATTAGCCCAGTCCCCTGGATTTGTAAAATGTCATTCAGGAGAAGCGCCCAGGCACATCCACACTCATCCAAACAGCATGATTCAGTGCACTGCAGTGTAAGATCCTAAGACTTAGTGCATGTTGGCCTGTTTTTTCCTTTTACTAACTCATCCACAAAGCATGGCCTTGCATTTATTACAAGAAGCACAGCTTAAAAATACATATGCATCAAGTCCTACTATCTTGTGGCATTGATTAAAAACAGATGTGTAGTTCGCAAATATCCAATGCTTGCATTCTCTTGAAGAATGAAACCATTTTTAAAGTGTTCCCTTTCCCAGTTCCCAGTTTAAAACTGAGGTATGTCGGAGGCAACAACACTTTTGTTTGGTTATTCTTGGAAAACATCTGTCCAGGAGTCTGTCAGCTCTGTTGGCTCGCACTAGATCTCCCGTGTGATCTGAGCAAAACTTTGGTTGCCTCCGATTTAAGCCCATTTTTTTGGTTGCCATGACCCGGACGAGTAAGAATTTGCTCAGGCATCTATCTGTCAGTCAAGAGAATTCTAATGACAGGCGTCTTAAAACAAATGCACACAAAGCTTTTACCATCTTCTGGAGTAGAATAGTAAAAAAAAGTTCTTTGTTGGACTAGATTAGCATGGTGCCATGTGAGTGCATGGATGCTCCATTTTTACGTTTGAAAAGCTTTCTATTGCCTTTTCTATGTGGATTTTTTTCCCTCCTTTTGTTGCTTTAATTTCATTGTCTCCATTGTTATAAGAGTATCTATGTTACAGGCTATAAAACTGAGGATGTCATTAATTTTTATTTGATTAAGCAGAGCTGTTGCTGCTTATAGCCATCATACTTCTGTGTGGCATGGTGCGACTAACAGATGACCTTAGAGATACAAGGATAAGAATTTGGTGGCCAGGTTCTTTTTTTTTTTTTTTTTTTTTTTTTTTTTTTTTTTTTTTTTTTTTGATATATCTTTTTTTCTTGGCACCAATTTTAGCCAATTCTTTACATTTATACTTCAATATATAAGAAACAAACTACACAATGAAAAGGAGAAAGAGCAAAGGTAATACTTTTGGATGTGTTTATTATTTTATATTCTCGATTTGGGCAGTTAGCATTGAAGCAGGCGATGAATCTACTGAATAATTTATTACTGCATTGATGGGAAATAAGCAAATCCAAGAGTACTCTGCCATGTGTTTAATTTTAAACTCCACCGAACGGTGTTCTGGCAAAGCAGCAGCACAAACTCAGGTGTTTCCAATACTGGTGATTATGTCTGTGTTTGGGTCTCCCAACAAAATGAGCAGCTAGTAAGTGAGCTCCCAGAAAGTCAACCTTCCAAAACTCTAAATAACCCAAATTACTTCACATGACATATTTAGATGCCTTTACTTTTTAATCTGTTTTACAGCGTTAAGAAGGAAGGCAATGTTTATGTAAAACTGCTTACATAAAGAAATGTTTGTTTTATTGGATTTAGTTCACTTATTAAAGGATGTCCTTATTGACGCATATTATGCCACCAACTGAATATAACTTTGCTCTCTGCCATTGATCCATTTACAAACAAATTCTTTAAATGCACATGTCTGTCTTTCTTTTATTATCTCGATCCCTTTCTCTGTGACTTGTTACCATGGTTTTGTGCTTTCGGTAAGGATTACATCCACCGATAATTTATCACTCAGACAACCTCTTAAAACCTGCTGTTCCTTCAAAACTGTCATCAATGGCAACATAAAGGCTTCACAAAAGAGCTGACTGGCTGACCCCAAGACAGCAGCAGAACCTTAAAGGTCACCGTCAGGTTAATGATGTCTGTTCCAGTGTCCCTTAATACTGACCTGAAGTCTGCGGCCAACACTGACCTCAACCTCAGCCCCAAAGGAGCTCCAGTCTGAGATCATTTTTAGTGTGGGAAATAGGACTTTGTAAAATAGCTTAACAATTAGTCAAAACATAAACAGAATGAAACAAAAGATAGTGGATGAAAATATACCATAGTTTATATTAGTACATGAATGCATCAAAACGATTATGAATGTAACCATAAGGAAAGGCCACACTGCCAAATATGCATCATTGTATTGAATCTGGTTGTCTTTCTAACATTCCTGTAATGTCTGATTTATTTTTCTTTCCCCTTAGTTATTTTGCTTTTATAGATTTTATAAATGTAGTTTCAATATGAAGTTATATTTGTACAAGTTCAATCATCTTAAGAAAATGGTTCACATGTCTAAGAGGGCATAAAAGTTGACTTTAAGTGGAACCTGATCAATAATTACTTTCATATGTGTGAGTTTTCTCCATGGATTTAATTAATTTTCATAACCTTGGTAGTAACACACTGAAATGCTGCATGCACTAAGCTCAGCGTTTCCCAAGATAAATAAAAGGGACAGATGGAAAATGCACATTGAATAGTGTCAAGAGCGCAGTACTGGTGACAAAGTATATAAAGTGTACTTTCTATACACTTTATGGAGCCATGTCTGCTGTGTAGCAATTAATGACCAAATGTGAAATACAGCAGGATGTTACATTTAAGAAGCTAAAATCTCTTTTTTGTTTGTTTTTAAAGCTTTGACAGGTAACTTAAGGTTTATGCTGAAAAAAAGTCATGACGTTTGGACTTTTCTTCGTTGTTAGGAGCAAAGGTGACCCCAGACTGTCAGAAAAACTGTTGCATTAAAGCAGGGTTTTATTCTTTTTCACTGCAGCATTTCAGATGCTTTTTAGTACCTTTTAATAGTCTTTAGCACAGTTAGCATCTGAAACTGTAAATATCGGTCTCTGTGTGTATTTATATCCTTACCTTAACTCACAGAAAAGACTTCTAACATTTCTAAATCCTTCTTTAGGATAAAACTGCTAAATTTAACTTAAAATACCTAACTGAATACACGAAAGTACCAATTTGAAGGTACCATGAAAGTAGCAGTTGGAGCACTTATTTGGAAACCAACATATAAAGTGAATCTTTAGATCTGAGCTGATGTTGGGTCTGGTTGTTGTGGTATACCTTCAGACTCAGAAATTAAAAACTACTAAAGCTAGCAGCATGGCATGAAGCAGACTACCGAAGTCGCAAAACAACCTGAGGAATTTGGAGGGCAGTTCCACATATGGTTGACCCTGCCATGGTGCAGAGGAGAGGTTAAGGCAGGGCTGGTTAGTGGGTGGTGGGCAGGACAGGCATGGACAGCTGTTAACCGCACAGCCATGACTGATCACCAGGATGACTGACAGCCTCCTGGGTGAGGTGTAGATTTGCATTAGATCATAATTTCTTGCCTGTGGTCATCATCAAGCTGGTGTTTTGTTTACCGACATCTCATGTGTTCTTAGTAAACACAAATCTTCAGGCGTATTAGATAAAGGTTGCTGATAAAACATGTTTTCCTCAACAAAGCACTGACACTCATGTGGGGCGTTTAACACCTTAGCTCCGCTACCAGGCTATATTTGTCTCCTGTTGGTGTGTGATATTGTGTGTGGGTGTGTGTGTCTTATTTTGTCCCTGAGCTTTATTAGTGAACCCTTGACCTTCTCCCCAGTTTGAGAGTAGATCAATACAAACCATTTCCACAAAAGGAAGAATGAGAGGGTGGAGGAGAGTCGCCAAGTTAGGAGTAAGAGAAGGAGAGACATGACTGAAAACATAGGAGGGAGTGCAATGGGGAAGGAAGCAGAGGAGAGGGACTGAAGAAAGGTGAGAGCATGAAAAGATGAACAGGAATTCTGCAGAAAGTGAGGCAGCCAGAACCAGAGAGGAGAGAAAGGTGTGAGATGTGGGTGGAGATAAAAACAAACGAACCAGAGGGAGTCAGAAACAGAGTTGAATGCCAGAGAAGCCCGCATAAGAGAGTAGAGAAATTTGAAGGCTGAATTTCAGCATGAGTGAGAATGAGATGAGAATACAAATGAAAAACAAATCCAGATCAGTCTTTTAAGAACTAGCTGACTTACTTGTGTTGATGCTGGATGGTAATGAGCTGATTATAAAGTTTGAACTAGATAATAAATTGCATTGTCATCATAGTTATGTTGATGCATCACTAACTCTTGTGAGCATTCACAGTTTTATTTCACTATATATGGTTGCATTGCATGTACAGCTTTTATTTGGTCAGTTCATTTTACAGCTCTGACCTGTTCAGGTGTCTAAAGAATAATTATTTTCTACTTTCGTGATAAACTAAATTCCAATGTATTAACAAAGAAACAAAATATAAATAGACAGTATAAAATCAAAGATTGTTCAGTGCAGTTGAACATGAATGTGAGCAATAAAGTCCTCCTGGTAACAAGATAGAAGAATCTCTAAAACCACCAAAAATCTAATAATGATTTTTCCCTCGTCTTTTCCCTAACCCTTATCAACGTGACTTGGTAGATCTTTTTGTAAAGAACTTTAATATAGATGTGTTCAACATCACAAGATAATTCAGATAATTGACAAAATCATTTAGAATAAACTGCACTGTGTTTCTTTAATATCTGACAAGAAAAAGCTCTGATTTGCAATTAGGAAGAAACTAAGTGAAGCATTTTTGTTCTTATTGTAGGGACATTTAGGCTGTGGGTACAAACAGTCATGATCAGAGGTGATGTTACCGTGTTTTTGCAAGAGAATAGCAGTCTGTCTTAATCAGCTATACAAGCAGCACCACATAGCCTTTGGCCCAACTATTAGCTTCATTTGAGATTATATTAGAACACTTTTTAGGTTAATTTTAGCACTTGTGTGTATTAATGCTTTAAGGTGGGCTGCTCTTTTCAAAAACTTATGTAGTTTAAGGGGTTGGCTCCATCCCTAAATGAGTCATGTGACCCAGGGCGCCACTTTACGGTCTAAGATCCCCCTAAAACCAGAGCTTGTTAAGCTACAAGTCTTTGTAAGGCAACGAAGAAGATATGAGGCTTACCGGATCAGACATAATTTTTGTTTCTCTGATGTAGAATTTAATCTAGAGGGATGAATGTGACCTTGCTTTATAAATAACTCTGTAACTTCTCTGTCTGCTGGTCCAAAATGTTCTGCTATCACATTCCAAAACACAGAGGAAGACTGTTTAAAGCCTCTTTCCCACTGAGATTAGTGGGTTAACCAGGGTTTTCAAACATGGATCGATCCGAAGAAAGATTTGGCTCCCTTCCCACTGGCACAAAAAAAAAAAAGCTGAGTTTGACCGCCTCTAGCAAGCTGCGCCGCTGCATGTGTGACATCATCACACTGGGTTAGTGTTGATGCCGTGACCAGTGCGACAGAAGTCCAAAAAGTAAATGGTGGAAAGCAACATGTAAGGAAGCCAGAAATAAGTAACTGCTTTGTTTCCCTCTCTTGGATGTCTCAACCAGTGCTGCATCATGTTAATTAAATGTTAACAGTTGTTTCGGCTTGTTAGATCAGATGCGACTGACGCGGTGTGTTGACGTCCGTACGTTGCGCTCAATGGTATCATGTAAACTAGTGAGTGGACCTGGCTCTGCAGTTCCCACTGTATGCCGATTGGAGCAGAGTTTTTTTTTTTACAGAGATTATGACCCGAGTCACTTGCTGAGTCTTTTTGACCCGATTTAAAATTGGTCAGTGGGCTGTTCTAACTGCCTCTAAAAGCTGATTTTTCCCTGGTTTTAAATGGGTTTTTTATCCAGTGGAAAGGGTTTAAGTTAGCTACAAAGCAATGCTGCCAGTGGGCTTCAGGGGTGCTAAACCTGCTATTTGCAGGTCTATTGTCCCTAGTGGCTAAAAGTTACAGTTTTCATTTAAGAGTAATAGTAAAAGTTCACATTTCGCTGCTGGACTGATTTTGGTCATCAGCTGTGTAGTACCCGGAGAGAACCCACACATGCACAGGGAGAACACACAAACTCCATGCAGAAATACCCCAGGCCGAGATCAAACCAACAACCTTCTTGCTGCAAGGCAACAGCGCTAACCACTGTTCCACTGTACAGCCCCCCCTTTTATATTCATTTATGCTTAAATTAAAAGAAAAAAGCAGCCAAAACTATTGCCAAGGGAGGTGGAAAAAGACAGGAAAATGACCAAGATGGACATGAGAATGGAGGGACTAAAGAAAAGGACTGAGAGAAAAAAGCTTTGCAGTGGAGGAAAAGAGGAAGCGACACACGGCCAAGAAGGGAGCAACAAGCCTTTTACAGTCAGTGTGCTCAGGAAGGAGAGAAGCAATGATTCAGCAGCTGAGAGGAGAGCAGGGCCAGAGGAAGAGCGATGGCCTCAGAACTTATTTCACTGCCGCCGCCAAGAACCGCTTCAGAAAAGCGGTGGATGATAGAAAGAGGGAAAGGAGAGGACGACAGCATGATTGAACACTGACTTGCGCACGAATAATATCGGTGTCTCTCACCTGGCCAGTGCTCCATCCTCTTCAGCCATATGTCTCTCCAGCATGTCAACCCTGAGAGTGTGTGTCAAAGCTCTTCTGACCAGTGTGTGTGCTTGTGCTTCCAGTGTAGGTGCCATACTAATGAGACACTAGTCACTAGGGTTTTTATGAAATATTCAAGTTTGATTCGCCCATAAAACTCCTTTGTTCTGCTAAAATAACTTTTTGAATATTGGTATTTAGTGGGGGAAAGTTAAAGAAGTTTCTTTTCCAGATAGATCCTCCTTAGGTTTTCATTCTCTGAATTTACATTTTTCATCTGAATAACAAAAGAAGTCAGA
>JAUZNJ010032377.1:0-29080 GCA_034780135.1 Jordanella pulchra | reverse complement strand
TCTTTTCCAGATAGATCCTCCTTAGGTTTTCATTCTCTGAATTTACATTTTTCATCTGAATAACAAAAGAAGTCAGATTCCAGAGCTATCAATCAGTTTCAGACCCTTATTGTAATTTGTTCTAACATCATCTTGACAGTAAGGCATTGTGCAGCTAGACCCTCCCTCCCATTGCAGTTAATATATTCCCTGTTCTGATGGGAAGTGCAACTCCCTGCCATTTTTCTTCTTGTTCCAAAGGATTACTCAAACTGTCAAAGTGTTTTCTCTTGATTGTAAGATGGATGGGAGAGTTTTGAACTTTGGCACAAGTCAGGGCATCAATCAGAGAATCAATCCTAGAAAACCAGTCGGTCTCAAGCAGATATCGTTTTGGGCCGCATGGACCAGCTGTTGTCTGGCCAGAAGTGTCAAAGGTGAGACTTGAAACTAAATCTAAAATCAATAGTTAGGTTGTCTCTATCTGTTTAAGATTAGATTTCCTTGTTTAAAACGGCCTCCTGTTTGTCTTATTTCTACAATGACTTTGGGATATGGCTTGTTAGAGTGCATGCAATTTAATTAAAAAAAAAATCTTTGAAACAACTACTTTAACAAAAAATAATTGATATAGTACTAATTGTGTTTAAAATATTTCATTAAGTTGGATTAAATTAAAGTGGCTTTAAGGGAAACGGACCCGAACAGGAAGTGGAACTTTCGCTGGTCTTATTTGATGGGTAGAAGGTGCTGATTCCATGCTTACACATATCAACAACATTTACATACTTGATGTTTTTCACTCTTTACAAGTTTGATTATTTAATTTACTTTAGCCTAATTTAGCATATGAAGATGTGTTTTAAAACCACAATAAACATGTCGGCATGAAAAAACACAGCATGTATTAATACAATTTTGTATCAATGCATGCTGGGTTTTTTCATGCCGATAGGTAATAGTCGTAATGTAGACTATAAGAGAAAGGTACATTAATTTGGAACATGAAACTTAGTCATTCTGGCAGTACCTGTTGATCATTATTGATACCAAATGTCATCAAGAGATAATAAAGTTTAACCGGTAATACTGGAAAGCTCTAAAGCACCAAGTATTGTTGGGAGTGTTACTTTATACAGGTTGTCCACCACTGTTTTATTAAGAGCTTTAATGAACTAAAATATATACAGTCTTTAAGTTAAGTATACAGACTCTAACACATCAATTGCTGAAAAAGTACCACACCCAGTACAGTAATTATAGCAGCATTTTTTAGAAATGGATATTAACATTTTTCATTTAGGATGAAAAACCTTTTTGCCTGTGAGCAAGCTTCGTCAAGAACCCCTAAAGTGGCAAAGTCTTAGCTTCACTTGGTTTATACTCTATAAAACCTTTAAGGCTCCACTTGTTGTCCGATTATTAATCGAAAAAATAATTGAGAGATTGAGGACCAAAATATTAGTTGCACCTATAATTAGATTGTTTAGTACATGAGCTCAATTTTCCTTGTCGGCCTTTTTGATAAAGTACAGAAATAGGATAATTTTTATTTTTAATAGCAGCATGTTTTTTTTTGTTTGTTTTTGTTGTTTTTTTTGGTGCAACTATAAGGTAAGAGATAGTCGTACCTGTAGAGTTTATAACCAACAAAGGTTTTCATGAAATTCTAAATACTAATGGCTTTTTTAAAAATCATTATCACATTAAATGCAAGAAAATAGTGCGATATTCTGTAAGGCTCATGTTACACATCCCTAAATAGCAGCATGTAAAATAATCACAGTATCCTCTGCATAAATTAGGAGGTTACATCTAATTAAACATGCTAGTAGTTATTTATATAAAGTGTAAACAGTGGACAGGATTCCTGATTTATGTTATTCGAACATCCTATGATTAACATTGAGATATTTTTATACAAGGACTCGTCAACCTTGTGATTGACTGTGACAAATGCTTTAGTAAAAACAAAGCAAAACTGAAGTGAGTTGGACTTTCTCAAACAAGATTTTGACTTTCTTTTGTTAATTGGCAGTAGAATGCTCTAGGTTAAGTAATTGGCTCTGAAGCCAATCTGCTTTGGTTTATCTGGACCTTGGAGCGGTTCATTTGCTGTGTTAATGGCTGCCAGTTGCAGTGTACGTAAAACAGCTTGAATCCAAAGAAGGGATAGGTTAAAAATGCCCCGTTGGGCTTTGTGGACTAGAGGTGCACAACTATGCTGGAACACTATTAGTTTCTTCCTCTTGCTTTTTCTTCATCTTAATGATTGCAATACTGCCCCCAAAACAAACCATTGTAACTGTGTGGAGTTTTTCATCCCAGTCTGAAAAACCTTGTGAGAAAGTAAATTGAACTAATGAATTTAGGAATTTTCTTACTTTTCCTGATACCAAGGCCCTGGACCAGACAGAACAATTAGTGCACCTTTAGTGGAGCGTAGTTGATAACATCTTATTAACATTGCTGACTCTGGCCTAAAATACAGCATTATAGAAATTAGTTGAAAAATATATTTTAAAGTGCAGCTTTCTAAAACCTTCTGGGAGGTATTCTTTGATTTTTATTTTTTTATTAGGGATCTTGTTTGAAACGCTAAGGAATAAAAGTTGGATTTTTTTTTCTTTCATCAAGTAACATCCTAAAAGACAGGAACACCATGAGGCCACATTCAGTCACCCAAGAAAATGATGATTACCATTCCTCAGCCAAGGCAACCTGGACTCGGCTGTGAGACCATCCTCTAACCTGATTAAATCCATCATTAAGGATATCATGTAATGAGTGTAACGCTCTCGTGGTCTTTTGTAAGACACCATCTTATTTCTGTGGACCTAATCTAAAAGGATATGGCAGCAAATGTGTTTAAGTAATTAAACCAGATTAATTGAGCCAGAGTTGATGAAGAGATAATTGACAGACTAAATGAGTTCAGCAGCTCAACGTCAGTAGAGCACCGTCCTTTAAGTTATTTCAATCTAATGAGTTTGGGTCATTGGATATCTACCGATGCAATAGCATTTAGAAGTAAAAGCTTAAATGTTTTAGAAAAGAAATCTAGTTTTCGTTTTAGCTGTTCTTTTCAAACTTGAGTGTTCTTCTTATACTGTTATTACAGAACAATAAGAAGCCTTTGGAGAAGGCTCCATTCAGACTGTACATAGCTGCTTATTTTATCCTGACCTCTCTCCCTCTCTAAAGAGTGTTTAGCTTCACAGATTAGCAGCTGTAGCACCTCTCTAATGATACTAATTGTCAGTGTAATTATGTATCGATCGGCACTGCGTGTGGGTGGTATGTTGCATGCATCATCAGATGTAATGAGGAAGTAATGTCCTTTTTGGCTGTTTTGATATGGTTTCATACATACAGTTTTTACTCATTTTCTATCTTAATTTCCTTGTGTAATAATCTTTAACTCCATCTATTTGTGTCATATAGTGGATGTAACTATATGACATTTAATCATCTGCTTTACCACAGTTTTATCTTGTTAGAATCTCTGTCCCTGCTTGGACTTCAGTTTAACTCTGCTGGTAACTGAGCTGCTCTGTTAGAGGTTAAGTACTTTGCTCGGAGGCACCATTTAGTCCTCCTCTGGTTTCTAATTGTCACTGAGCTGTTGCAAATATTCATTTTCCAAATAATTGCAAGAATCTGTATTCATTTTGAAGGAATTGTTCCTGTGTTTTGGAAATTTTCCATGCAGTTAGTACAATGGCTTTAAACAAAATATCCACACGTCTTACACTTTTCCACATTGTGTCCCATTACAGCCCTAAATCTCTACACTTTTAGAGTTTTTTTTTATGAGGACCAACACAGAGTTGCAAATGGTGGTAAAATTTTATATATATTTAACTTTAGTTGCTTTGTGCAGCACAAGACACCCATAGTATATGATGTTAAGAGTTTAGAGCACCTGCACTAATCCTTCTGTAGAGAAACGTGGTTGTGGCAGCATCATAGCAGGAGAGCAACACTGAACTGCTGCTAAGATGGATGAAAGAAAGCTGCTGTAGACTGCCAAACTAAGGTCGAAGTTCAAGCTGTCAGTAGGGAACTACTTCAAAAGGGTAAAAATAAACATCATTCACTTGTTAGAATGGCCTAGTGTAGGATTAATCTAAAACCCGATTGATAAACGGGGGTAAGATTTGATCATTCATGTCTAATCTTACTTAATTGAAGCTATGAAGGATGTGAAACTAGATGTGATGTGAAACTAGATGTGTCGAGATGTACAAAGACTGAGCCCAAAGATGTTCAGCTTTAAAGTACAATCACAGGAGATTCTACAAAGTGTAAATAAGGGTAAATATAGTCAACAACATGATTCTAGGTTTTTTTTAAACATGTAGTTTTTTATATGAGCAGGTTTTTATACATATCCAATTTATGCAGGGATTTCTGCTCCCATCACATCAAATAAACTGTATGTTTTTTCTGCAACATGAGGAAACTTAGTAAAGTTCAAGGGGTATGAATCCACGGTATTATTTCCATATCTCTCCATCTGTTGTGGCCTAAACATGTGGTAACATCTCTGGGAAGCACTGCTCAAATGACGAGCCAACTCCTGAAGGTTTCCAGGGTCTGCTCGGAGCGCACTCGACACTGAGATTACCCCACTGCACCCCATGAATATGAAATGGGTGCAATAATCTCTTTTTGTAAATTATTGATAAGTGAGGATCACATTACATCTTCCAGAAACTGGTTTTATACGTCAAGAGTGACTGTTCCAATCTTTTTCTTATACATTTTAAATCTAGAACTGGAAACCTTTTATTAAGAGCAGATCCAGGAATTCTTATATGATCCATGGTTTTTTTGTTGTTGATTTCTGTTAAAACCCTAAAGGTGAAACTTTTGCTTTAAGCACTCTTGTGAAAGTTGAGGACTGGTCAGGGGCCAAGGGTCTTGTTGGGGGTCCCAGATTGACATTCTAAGGTTTTTAACCGGGGATCTCGCAGCCCGTCCAGGTTAGCAAATGCCCTGGTTTCTAATGACTAGAACACCGCTCCATTAGATATTAATTTAAAAGTAAAATGGTTATGCTTAAGTTTTGCATATGACCATTAGAAATTTATTGTTAGTTTTTCCCTTTAGCTTAAAATCTTTTCCTGACACGTTTGCAGGCAAATTTACTTAAACTTAGCAGAGCTTCTTGTGTTTGCAGGACCTGAAGAAACTCCTGCAATGCCTCTGCAAGTTCAAAACCCCCACGGAGGCTCCTGGGTTATTTATAAGCTCTGCTCTTAGCCTGTAACACAGATGTAAACTAAGTATTCTTTAGTCTACTGCTTTGCCAAAAAGGGAAGTGACCCTTAAATGATATGTTAAGGCCTAATTAAGGCCTGAATTGTTTATTGCTTTTAATTAATAAATGTAATTTTAGTTTAAGAAGCCAAAATAAAGCCATATTGCAATGTAACATGCATCGAAACACTCTTTTTTTTTTTTTTTTTTTTTTTACACCATCGACCTGCATGTTCTTGGTGCCTCTGTGGAGGTGTGTGCAATGAAAATCTTTATCTGCTGGTTTGAAAACAGGACTGCAGAGGAACATCTCCTGCGGTTGCCTTCCTTTTCTTTTTTGCTGTCCACCACTTTATGACTCTCACTTCCTGATCTCTCCCACTCATGCATACATTCTCATGGTAATGCTCATGGAAGAAGGCCATTTGCACGCACAGAGAAAAGCAGGCACTTTGGTGCGTGTTTATAATTGTGGGTGTATCTTGAAACCCTGTAATGTGTCTGACGCCCGGATGAAGGAAGAGCTGATGATGCACAAGTGCATTGAGAAAGGCGTTCACCGATAAACTGTTATGCCATCGGTATTCCTGTCCACTGCTTTTCTCGTAAGGCGGCTCTTCCTGTTAGTGTTTATTTCCTGTTATTTAAGGGGACACAGCACCAGTTAAATGCAACATGCGCTCCCGTTTATTTGCATGATGCTGAATGAATATTTTGTTTAGTTTTTTTGTATGCGTTTCCCTTCCACCTTATTAGCTGTAATCCACAGCAGTGTGTCCGATCACCATCCTGTATATAAGCCTGTATTGTATTCTGCTGCTTCCTTATGTTTAACTGACATGAGGTGTCTTATGACGAAGCTTATATCTGCCAAGGGATATATTTCTGTCACAATATGTTGTAGAATTGGTAATAATAAAGAAATGATTATTGGGTGCCCCTTTATCAAGCCCACAAATACGATTATCCTTTTTTTAGCATCTGAGGACATTTTTTGGTAACCTGTATATTTTCATTTGAAAAAGTAAGTGAAGCAGCTGCACTCATGAGAACATAAACGCCCCACTGTTTACTAACACATGACTTGTTTATCTAAAGGATTTGCTTTGTGCATGCAGCCTTCCATATATTTTATTAGCTGGGTTTGGGTCACATATTTCAATCTGCCCTCCAGTATCAACGAACGGGTCCAATGGACACTCTTAGAGGTTTTGTTTTCTGTAGAATACACTGTAATTGTAGCTGTTTTTAAATATACTTTAATAACGTTTGCCGTTCTGATGCTTAAATTAAATCACACAGGTTTTAAGGTTATGCTTCTATCTTTATTTTACCTTTACAATTGTCCCACATGTAAAATTAGTTCTCCTACTTTTACCACAATTGGTTCTATAGGCTTCATTAGTCGGTTCTGAGATTCTGGTCGTATTCTGTGGGTGGTTGTGTGGCGCTGCATGTTCTCCTGGCTACCTGAGTATCTGCTGTCGTTAACAAAAACAGGTAGGACTGTTTTTGTAGATTGATCAGAAAAGATCAATCTGCAATCTCTTCTAAACTACACACCTGTGTGGCCGTAGCTGATACTTCCTCTCTTCTCCAATGCATTTGCACAATATTGTTGTCATTTTAACTTGTCAACAGAGGGGGCTTTGCTCCTTGAAATAGTAACTTAGCTGTAACAATGTGATAAGAGTTTGCAAATAGGACTACCTGCTTAGGTAAACGATCTGTAGACTGCTTGTTACTAGATATTGTGCTGAAAACACCTATTATAGTTTCTAAAAAGTAACTGCGTTTCTGTTACAAATGTGTAAAAAACTATGTTGATATTATGTGATATTCTGTGTTAAAAATGTAAAGTTTTGTAATTGTGGTAATTCCATTAAATAAAACAATTCAAGTTGCGCTTGAAAACATTTGTTCATGCAATAACTCTGAAAACCACATGGCAGTGAAGGATGTAAACACATGAGATATATCCATATTTCAGCCATGCCTCTAGGGGGCGCCGTCATCCTCCAACGACTTCTGGTCTTCTACTTCTCTTAAGGTCCAGTTGCAGATCACTTGATTTGTGTGATGCAAAAAAAAAAAAGTTTCCAGGGAGTTTTGTGAAACATAAGAATGAAAAAAAAACTAAACTAAACAAAATAATCATCCGACTGAAGCGTAAAACCGTTTTATCGAAAAACCTGTTGTTTGTTTATTTCTTTTAACTTTGCTGTTTCCAGCAAATCTATTTGCGTAATCACAATTTGATGGTTAATGCAAACACAGCTTATGCCAGCTTAATTTGTGCTGTAGTTTACGCTCAAGCATTCTAGCACTTCTTCTGCCATCTAATTAACAATAACACTGTATCCAGTGGGCACATTTCAAAGGGCTGCTTGGACTGCAGTATGTTTTACGTGGTTACTTGGCTACCATACATTAAGGCTGTCTACATTTTTTAGAAGAAAATACATTGAATGTCTGGTAAGGTAGCCAAGTTACTGTGAAATTTCCCATGTCGTTATCCTGATATTCACCAATATTATTCCATATTGAACGTTCTCCTGACATCACTGAGCTAAACTGCTTGCAGAAACTGCACAGATGAATGAACATCTAGTCAGAAGTGAACTAACTCTATACTCCGTTTGCTAGTTGATTGGTTTAAATAATACTGAAACCCAATTTTTAGCATGTCATAAAACTTGAAGGAAAATCTATAAAATTGAGCCTTGAAAATGGTAGATTCCTAAAATGAAAGTGTTGTTTCAGTGCAAAAAGAGGCACAGAATCCAGTTTTATGAGAATCAAGTAAATAAAAATTTATAGATGTTTAGGATTTCTTTGTTACCCATTCATGTACTACTCATATTTTATTTATTTTTTTTCCTCTTTCTGCAGCCAAAGTCAAATGAAGGTTATAGACTTTAAGTCTTCCCCCATTAGCTTTTTGAAAACCTGCTAAACTATAAATACAATCTCTAGCCAATAACCTGCAGAAACCACAGAATGAAATTCTCCTTCCAACACGGCTACTGACCCTAAATTTCTTGGGAATTTGCTGTTGTGTAGAATAACATGAAAGCTACCCCTGTAAAAGGCTGACTACCCTCAAGAGAATCTTCTTTTATTCCTTGCTGATCTCGGCTACTTAAAGCTCCAAATTACAGAGAACTTTTACCTTTCATGTGAACCAGAGAGAACTTTATAAACTGGTGTATACTATTAGGTAATCATATATTGATTTTGGGAGTTTTGACACTTTTGGGGGTCTGGTGAAGTCTGTGCACAGTGGTTCTAGGAGCTACAATGATGGAATAACCTTTTTAACTCGTTTACCTCAGTCTATGATGTCAGGCGTGTGTTTGCCTTCAGTTGACAGATTTCTTGCATGACTTTAAAATCTCTTGCTTAGTTGATACTTTATTGGATGTTTGCATTGGATTATACATGGCAGGTGTTGTCGGAGGAGGAGTTAAGATGGGGGGGGGGGGGGGGCCTTGACATTTCTTGGAGAACTTAAAATAGACATTACAGGTGAGAGGTGACAAAGCGGTTTGAAGAAAACGGTGCAGCGCAGCAGAATTCAGACCCCATTTAATAGATTTGATGTGATAGAGGGGATCCTATATTATGTGACAAAAACGGGCTGCACATAAATGCTCATCACACTTTGGCTTTTTGGTTGTTTTTAATAATAAATATGTTTAATTTTCCCTCCAATTCTCAACTCGGCACTACTTTATTGCTCTAAAACATGAAATCTCTGGGACATGCTGTGACATTTGTGGTTTGAAAATAACAAAAGGGAAAAGGTTCAAGGCTACAAATGGCAACATTGCTAAGTGAGAGCTCCTAGGTTCCTACTACAGCCCGAAGCAGGCTTAAAAGAGAGTGAGAATGTCGGAAAACGCAGAAGAAGGCTTTATTGACGTGTGCTGAGCTGCAGGCAATTTAGGTAGATCATTCGGGGGAGAGTGTGCGGAGGAGGGAGGTGTTATCTTTTCTCCTGTGTGGATCAATCAGATGATGTAGTGATAAGTCTGTGGATTACACTGCTATTTACACACTCCCCAAGTGTAAGTGTATGTGTGTACTGGCTCTGAATAACTCACTGACGGCCATTTGGTTTCAGTGTTGATCTTCTGCTCGATATGCTTCCAGTCTGTAAGAGTATGGCTATAAAGCAGCAAATGAAATGAATATTCGGGAACATTTTTATTAGACCCATTAAAATATACCTTGTTGTTCTTGTATCATTATTAATCTGCAACATGTTAATAACAAATGGTAAATCCACAAGGAAAGATTTCCTCCAGAAGAACCTTTGGAAAAACTCCCAATATCGCTGCTGCTAATTAGACTAAATCCTAACTTAAATGCAAAATGTGTTAGTTTAACAAGTCATTTATCATCAAACAAAACGATTCATTCTTTTTGGTACTTGAACCCTTTTTTATGCATTATGGGAGCTGAGTGAGAGTGTGTGGTGACTGGTTAAGGGATCATATGGGTCAATGAACTGCCTTGGGTGATGTGCCCCTCGTGATTTTGGAATGCTCCCGATATTGTCACATGGTCACGGTGTCACCACCATGACTGAACACTGCAGAGGAAAATAGGTTCTGCATGGTGGGATGGAGCTAGTGAGAATGCAATATCTGTATGAATGGCTCTTTATTTGAATAACCTATTTACTGTGTTAGGCAAAGGAATCAAAGGCATTAACATTAGATAAGAGAGCAATGGGTTCAGTGAAATCCCCACTGGGTGATGGAAATGAGCTCCATGTGGACGTGAACACAGCTTGGGTGCTTTTAAGGGTGCATAGGATGAAGTGCTCTACGTCTCGGGGTCTAGGGGTCTTTTTGTGGTGTCTTATCCTTATTTTCAGTAAGGATTCAAAATATTAAACAGATTTAGTTTGTTTTGAAGTGTGTTTCTTTTTTTGAAGTACCAAGGAGACATAAGTATTTTACCTGCAGAAGCTTTCAGTCAGCATGCTTTAAGTTTAAGGAAGCAGAGAAAAGACTTGACATGAGGAAAAACAGCCAACAGTAAACAGTGCTCAGTTAGGGGCAACTGGTAGAGCACATTCTCTTCATTTAACAACTTGAAGCTTAAAAGCTTAATTGTCAGCAAATATTATTCTCTCACATCAAATTTGCATTTGAAAAATAATGAACTGCATCAGAGCATACCATACATGTTTTTGATTTGTTTTAAGGTTTTTATCTGCCACTGCAAGTTTCTGTGTTAGAAGTATAGAAAAATATAACAACAACATTGGGAATATTTTTTTTTCTAGCTATACTAAACTTAGGTGAAGTCACTTCACAGTGTGAGATAGTCGCTGATGTAAAGTGAGGTCAGCATGATTGTACAGAATGTGATTAGCAACATAAAATTAGCAGTTAGCATAGTAAGCACAGCTAGCATGGATACTGCTTCTATAAAAGCAGTCTTTGCTCATGTATTCCAAATGTTCAGTGTTTTGAAATTTTGCTCCAGTAGAAACCTGCATCTCAACCCTAATGTTAACCACTGAAAGTCTTGCAGCCTGAATAAACCATAGATAATTTTCAACATGCTCTAAAAATTCTAATCTGGGGATTTTTTTTTTTCTGTTTTGTTTTAAATTTCTGTCCTTTGCTGAAAATCATTTTTTAGAGATTATATTTTTCTGTCAACTTAAAAAAATTTAAAAACAACTTCTTTGGTTTAATTGTTGTCGTTTCTTCTTCACCTTTTAGCCTCTGCAGATAGACGATGACTTCTGTGGTCAGGACTTTAACCAACCTCTTGGAGGAACCAGCACCATCGAGGGCACCCCTCTCTTCATAGACAAGGATGATGGCATGACCTCAGTGGCCGCCTATGACTACCGTGGCAACACAGTGGCATTTGTTGGTACCCGCAATGGAAAACTAAAGAAGGTAGGACTTATTGGGTTTTTATTTTAATGCTAATTTCTGCGAAATGAAAGCTTTTTTGTAATTAACTTTGATCTTTATCTTTTATAAGGGGTTATGGCTGTAAACAGTACTTTAGAAACCAAGGAGTCTTTTGCTAATGTAAAAAATGAGAGGGTGTGATTTCTGTTAAAAACACTCGATTTCCCCCCCCTGTTTAGCAGTATTTAGTTACCTACGTCTTGCTCTGAAGTCTTTGTAAGTAAACATAAAAGTAACTTACAAATTTGTCTACTAGGGACCTAAACTAACTTTCACAGCAGTTTGCTCGATAGGTGGATAATACCCACATAGTTCTAAAGGCATTATTTCATCATATATGTGCCAACAGGTGACCTTAAAAGTCTTAAAGAAACATAATAGAAGACCTTTTTGTCTCAGTGCTGAGCTTTTACTCCACTGTTCAGCACACCTGGATCCTCTGTTTCTGTTGATGGAGGATCCATTCATGTAAATCAGAGGCAAAAACAGGTCAAATTTAGTTCTGTGCCATATCAGATGTCAGAAAACATGCAACATGTTTAATAAAAACATGTCTCAAGTAAATTTTGTGTGAGCTTCACCACAACAAACACTCCAATTTTTATCTATGTGGGCATCAAAGGGAACAACTGTCCAACTGGCTTATTTTTACTATCTTGCCAGTTTTGCGTTACCAACAGATTTTTGTGGTGACAATACATGATAACACCAACATGTCAAAAACAATTGATTTGCTGTATTATCCAGAGCTTCTGTTGAAAAAAATACAACAGATATTATTATTGGAGATATTAAATTGTACGACTTATAGGGACTACATTTAAAATTTATTTGAAAAAGCAGTAAGATCAACATTAAAAGTATGTTATATTTTTGTGTTACCATAAACCTCATATTTCTAGGCTTGTCATTTATTCCCTTGAACTTGGATGTAGTTGTTTTTTATCTGGACATTTAAGGTTAGGGGCTCTTTAAAGATTTTACATTAAGTCTTTAGCTGTATTATTCCATCATATGAAAGGTATCGCGATATTCAGTATCGTGTGTGTTTTTCGCTGGGATACTAAGAGCTACATTTGACCAGACAATAGGCTTTTGTGATGAGAACTGCAAGTCAGAACACAAGCTCTCATGGATGCATAAAGCATTTTTACACCAGTTGTCTTTCAAGGGTTTATTATACAACAACAGACACACATTTCTTCCAGCTGTGAAACAACTTTGCCCCCATTTTTTTCTAGTGAATGGATGATTATGACAACTGTACGTATTAACTGCAAGTTTTGTTTTTGTGATTGTACGGTAGATAGACATGCACTCTGACACGGTTATTATTCCCTTTGTATAATTTGAATGTCTGAGACTTTCTGTGTGTTCAGTTTATAAAGAAAAGGACTCTCATGTAAATGGCTGCTCATTGGAATTCAGCCTGTTTCCCTCCTTGCTGCTCAAGACCTGTCATCCATTCAAAATTATGAATGTATAATCAGGCCGTGTGTTTGTGTGCCTTTTAATACTTGTTTGCGTATGCATGGGGCATTTGTGTGTTTGTCACTCACCGTTTGTGCGATAATGCGTTCCCCTGTGATGGCGTGGGGTTTTATGTGTGCTTCTGCGTTCATGTTTATGAGGAAGAAGACAAACATTACAAGTCGACTAAGATTCAGTGCTTTGCATTTGTCAGCGTGATGCCCATTCACTTAGCTTGGCAAAAATCGCTTTATTTTCTCAGCTGTTCTCATGTGTTGTTTTTTTTGTTTTTCCCTCTGCAGCATTTTGCATCCTGGTTGAGGTAAATTTGTGTGTGGAACCTCACTTGGGAAGTGAGTTGTCATGTTGCTCTGGTTCTGCATTAACAATAGAGACGAGACGCAATTCTTTGGGTTGCCTCTTAAAGTACAGAGGGGAAAAAAAATAAAAGGATATGATCTTGGAAAGATAAAATATTTATAAAGAGGACCAGTATACCAACCCCTAAGCACACACATACTCGCACTCTGCAACTCTCAATAGGAGTCATAAAATTCAAAGCTGAATTAATGGGTTTTTAGTTGCACCTTTGGTGGGGGAAAAAAGATGGAAGGATTAATTTAAAACTGAGTTAGAAACAACCAGTGTGTGAAAAATTGATTCTTTCTTTTAAGGATCTTGGAGCATCTTTCTTTTTTTTTTTTAATAACCCTTCAACTACACTACTTCATCTACCCTTTGATGCATCTTCTGATTCGTCATTTGGGTGGACTGGAAAGCTTTGATAGCCTGTGTCATCTCCTTTCAGTCTACTTTTAATTAACAATGATGTTCAAGGTTGTCCAGAGTAACAAAGCAGTGGCATAAACAACACGTTTAAAGTGAGCACTAATGAAGTCTCTTTGTGCTCTGCTTGACACGCTCGCTCTTAGGGATGTTCACATGGGAAGCTTCCACTAATGAGTCAGGGTTTGATAGAAGAGATGTAGAGACAGCAAGGAAGATAGAACAGTAAGATGGATAAGGAGAGTCAGAAAAGATGGAGGCAAGAAGGAAAAGAGATGATGTTCACTACTTCTAGAAGTCATCTGGGTGCTGCTATAGTCTGAGACATCGTGCTTAGTAAAAGTTTTCATATCTCCTGAGTTTTTAAACAATAAAGCAACAAAACTCAGCGTGTTTTCTTGGTAATTTATATAATAGAAAACGCAAAATATCACACAGCAGGGCGTTTGGATCCTGGAGGTGTCACCAGGTCAAAACTCAGAACCCCACAATGCTACCCAGGCGCAGCAAGCTGCTCCCATGGCCTTAGGGATGAGCTAAATGCAGAAGACAAATTTAGCAAATAGAGTCCAACTGTGTGTAATTTAGCCTTGATATAAATACAGCTCTGCTGTTAAAAGGGTGTTGAACATCATTAGGGAACAAGCAGTAATATAAAGACTAAGGAACACAGCAGGCAGGTCGAGGAGAAAGCAGTGAAGACGTTCAAACACAGGCTGGGTGATAAAACAACATCCCAAGATGGGCAATTTAACGGGGAGGATAGTAAAGCTACAGCTCTACCAAACTAAGATCCTAACGGAGGTACTTACCTAGCAGAATTTTAGTCACAGAGCTAGCCAACAACTAGAAGCGATGAGGCTAATGGTAGCTCTAGAGCCGCGGCAGAGATCCACAACTTATGTGGGAAATATTCTTGTAGTCTCACAAGTCGGACTTCAATTGAACTGTGGGAATCAGAGACCTTTGTCAAGCGGTCCAATTTGCAGTTCCCCATTTGTGGTGTAGGAGACGCAACTAGCATGAGGGAGAGTTTGGTATAGATAAAAATATAAGGATTTTATATCAAGCAGGAAATTGAGTCTTTTTTTCCCCACTTCTATTGATGTGTTTAAGACGTTTCAACGTCATTTACAGTGTTGAAAGGCTCAACTTCTCATAGGTCAGTGCTTGTCTTTCATCTTCCAACCCTTCCTTGGTTCATGAGCTCAATATTCAGTAGTTTTGTCTGAAGAAGTGTTTTCTCCTAACCACTGCTGTACACACCCACCATTATTAAATAAAACACTGAATGAATGGTTACTTCTGTACTTTCAGACATTTTTAAGCAGTGATGGTAAAAGGGCATTGACCATGACAGAGAGACACTTGAACACATATGCAGAGTTCATATGGGTGGTCTGAGGGGGGAAAGGGAAAAAAGAGCCTTCAAGTCAATAATCCAATACCTAATTGTGTTTTTTTTTTTTTTTTTTTTTTTTTTTTTTTGATGCTGTGCACATTTGCACACAGACAGGACTTGGGATTCCTCAGCTGCGCGCACCATCAGGGGGCAATGTTAGCCATCTGTTATGTGTGTGCAGCCTTTGTGCCAGGTGGTTGAGGCCCCAAGTGCCCACAGGGTGTCTGTTGTGGCTGTGCCAGGCTCAGGTGGCCCGGTGAGAAAATGCTGCCTGATGCCCATTCAACAGTAGATCAGTGAGGCGAACCTCCAGCCTCCAATTACACACACTGCCAGAATAAAATACTAATTCACTGGCAGAGAGCAAACAAAATAGTTCAGTTAGGTTAAAGCCTTTTAACCTTCTTCAAACTCTGAGGTGAAAGCTCATTTTTACAGTTTAGTTGTTATTTGTTGGGTTTTTTTCAGACCATAAAATGAAAAACTCCCTTCTTCCTTTGGTCAGCCAGCCCTGCACACCCGAGAGCAGTGATATTAAATTAACAATTGAAACACTTGGGGTGCTGTTGTGAGCATGATGTTACAGTGGCATGAGGCCAAAAGGGCCACTCCTTGAATCCCTGCTGATGTCAAATTTCATGTTAAAAACCCCTGAACCCTGATATGCTGCTTCTTCAAAAAATAACAATCCCAGCACAGAAGGTTTCTGCATGCTCAAATCTTTTACGCCAAAAGAAACCCAGTTTAAGCCAAGCTGTAGCTGTTGTTTTCTGTTAGGTTGAGTTTTTTTTTTTTTTTTTTGGCCTGTTCTGAGGTAGACTGTAACGTTTCTAGATATCACTTTAAAGCCAGTCGGGAAGAAATGCAAATTTAACAGCTTTTGTTTAACTCTGTGATGCTGTAAATTTGAACTTGATAGAGCTGCAGTATTTATTGAATCACAATTTTTAATCATTGTAGGGCCAATAAGCGTCTGAATTACAGGTTGGACATAGCATTTGTTAGACTGTTACATCTCAAGGGTAGTTCATTTACGCCGAGTCAACTGTTGGTGTGTTTGGTAAGTGCTAAAACGCCAAAACTGATCAAAAAGCTTGCAGAGAGGCTGGGTTATTAGAAATTTTTGTTTTTTGTTATCAGCAGTGATGGTTAGACGTTACATAATATATCGTAGCTTATTGATGTGTGTGTATGATGTCACCATTAGGAAAACGTGTCTTGACCTAATTGACGGTTGATTGTGATTCTTGTGCATAATTCCATTGCTTTTAAATCCCCTGTGTTTGTGCGTGTTTGCGTGCTCTTACATGTTTTTATGGCTTCCATTTAAATCTGTGTTACCACCGCCCCTTTGCTAAATGTTCTCCACCCAAATGAGAACAGAAAGGTTTTTGGGAGAGCTCCATAGTTTTCATAGCTTAACTGAGAAGAATGTGTTTCTATGTGTGGGATCCTTTCTGATATGATTATTATTGATCTTGCTTTAGCAGGAAGCTTAGTTTGATTTTCCTCATTCTCTGTGAGTGAATGTGTTTTGTGTCATCGTTCAGCTCAGCCACCCGAGCCACGAGTTGCTTGGCCCAGACACGAGCACAGATACTGGCTTTGTGCAGGCGTTTGGTTGCTCTCGGTCATTAGTTCACACAGAGTCCAACACACACAAACAGAGCATGAGCTATACAAGGATGAAAGAGAGCAGACATGGCAGAAGCAGCAAAGGTTAAGACCAAAACACATCGTTTATTCTTTTAGTTTAAATATTGAGGTGTTCTGCTAGTTTACTAGTGCTGCTTCCTGACTCCAGTCTGATCAAGATGTTTCCAAATCAATGTACCAAAAAATGATTTTCCACACAGTGTATTTCATGATTGTGTATAGTTGAACAAACCAGCTCATGTAGTGTATCCTGCTCTCTATGAGAATCCTTTTTATAGCTTGAAATCTAACCCGAGTGAATCCCTGGCAGAAGAACAGGGACGTTTCACTTGCATTTGCAGGAGTTTAAATTCAACAGCATGTAGAGCCTAAGAAACAAAACTTCTCCAGATAAAGAATTAAAAACAACACAGATAAAAATGAGTGTTTGGTGTTTAAATATTTACATTTGATACAAGCTGATAATCTACATGAATGGTGAGTTTGCGACTCTACACTGTGTCCTTGCTTGGGAGATCACTCCTGGACAGGAACTGACAGGGAAAACTACAGGCACTACTTGTTTTGGATGAAGCTTCGTGTTCCCTCTTGTGCACATTCTAGAAACCCTTCACAGTTCAGTCCTTGAGGGTAAAGTTTATTCACACGAAAATGTACAAACAAAACACAACCCGCATCAAGATAATCTTTTAAAATCAAAACAAGCATGCAAAACAGGGGATGGAAACAACATAAAGAGACACACAGGATACATTTAACATTCTACTCAAACCACACAATTATATTGATTCCCTTCAGAATAAATTCAAATATTGAAACCATTTGCCCCCAAAAATGTTCTGAATTTGTCCACTTATGAGTAATTTTAATTTTAAATCTCATTTCAAATCCTGCTGTTTTCACAGGGTCTCATAAGTTTTGTAGAACATGAGTAAACAAATGGCATCATTGAGGCAGAGACATTGTTATTTGGAGCAATTCAGCACAACAGTTTTTGTCACATTTGAACATAATTAAAGAAAGAGAGGCACAATAAAAAAATATGTGTATCTCTTCAGACCGGTATTAAACCATCACCATGTCAGTAAAAGAACAGTACTATGAAAATCAATAATATGACCATTGTTTTTGCATCTCTGCGATGCCAGAATCAACTGTCAAACTTGAACTAGCTCTTTGAGTTTGCACTCAAAGGGAGGTCACCCCAGCGTCACCCCCACTTTAATGATTCAGACAATTTAACAGTGTGCAATCACACAAGTACAAGTGTAGTTAATTTAAACTGATATGTCATCCTTCTCTAGACTAAACTTGCCTCCATATGTTTCTGCATATGTGTCTCCCGCCGAAGCATGTGGATATCAATTATATCTCATCATTGCCAGGCTGAGTTTTTCCTTCCATCTGCTGACATGTCCTCACATGTGGCTTCAGTCAACCTAGAGAAGAACACAATATTGGTGTGAATGACGTCCCCAGGACATTCATCCACAGAGGCTCCTTCAAACCTTTGGGTGGGTATTGTAGAATTTCACACAGTGAAAGGAGAACATGAGGTGTCACCTATGGGTGTCGGAGACACCATCTCTGCCTTACAGTGTTGCATATTGAAAGTATTTGCCCCTTCACAATTATTTGGATATGTCAGAGAATCAGAAAATTTAAACATTAAAGAAAGTTTACCTGAGTAATTGGAAATTGCAATTTTTTATTTTAACTAATGATTTTGTTTGTGAGAAGAGAAAAGTTATGAAGGCCAAACGGTCCCTATATGAACATTTAACCAAAGCCTTAAGCTATTAGCAATGTTTTTTAAAGCTTAGATATATTTAATTAACCACATTCTGAGGTCTGACATGACAAGAAATCACTATAAAAGAACCAGCGTTGGTTTTGGCCGCAGGACAATGATCTAAAGCACACCAGCAAGATTCCCTCTAAATGACAAATAAAGGTTCTGTAGTTGTCCGATCAAAGTCTGGACTTGGATATTTTTTTCCCTCTCATGTTCTCTCATTAAATGAAAACTGTATAAATTTACTTATGGCAATTTTTGCATCTGAACAACCTTAATGCATTCATAGCATTTAAGTTGAAAGGGGAGACAGTAATGAGGGGTCCTATTTAAAAGATCCTCATGCCATTATATGTGCATGGATCCACCCACACAGTCTCATTAAAACTACCGCCTCTATCTCAGCACCTTTGTCCTACAAAGTCTTATCTCTTGTGATAACTCATACTTCCAGACTCTCTAACAAGCATAGGTGACAAAAAAAAGATATGACTTGGCAGTGATTTTGGCTAATCTTCACATATATGTTGTAATCCCAGTGCCAATTATTGAAGGGAATTTATCCAGCACTGCGATAGATGTTCAAGGCTAATTACCTTTAAAATGCTGGATCTTTTACAGTGAGACACAATGTCACCTAATGTTACAGAAGATAACAGTTAAGTCCTTGATAATCTCAATGCTAATGCAGTTTAGCTCAGTCCAACGGTGTATGACTGCACTCCTTCACGTCTCCTGTTTCCCCGCCCTTATTCACCGCTACCAGGGGTTAATGAGCCAAAGTGAGAAGCAGTAGTGTGGGAAGGAAAGCCCCGAGACAGGAAGACTTTTGGAAAAGAGCAGATGAGATGAATAATAAATGTATCATGCAGGAATCCATTTTTTAAGGAAAGATTAGAGGATTCCGGATAAAAGCTGGGATGCTCACAGGATCTGAATGAGGGAGGCCTGCTTGATTGTAGTTCATCTCCATTCAGTATCTCTTGATGGAAACTTGAAGCATTTCAGCTCTATTATGTTATTTATTCTATCATTTATGTACCTATATTGCTAAAAACTTAAGTTTCTCTTGTAAAATGTTACATTGCATACATGTGTGCTTTAGATTGGGAAAAGAGGGACTTTTTAACCTTTTTAGAAAATGGAAGGAAAAGGAAATTCAATGTCCGGTCAGCTTGTTGTACCCAGTGTTACTGCAGCAAACACAAAAGAATGCCAGCTCTCCGGACTTACATCTGCCAAGACTATCAACTTAACAAGGCAGAAACATTAATAACCTTAACTTAATACTTGAGCAGTTGTTCCAAAAATACCTAAATGTGGATCTTCTGTTGGCTTAATTATCATGATTGGCAGAAACTTTATATCATTTTACTTCAGTCAAACTCACAGGGTGCTGTTGCTGTTTGTGTTGCCTGCCAACCATGCAAATATTATTCACTGCCAAATTAATAACCGCAATATTAATATAGAAAAACATGGTTTGGAGTACAGCTATTATTGGATAATAATTGACATTTTTCTTTTTGCCACCCTTTGCATCCGAATACGACATTCAGCTTGTTTTATGAAGTTTCATCTCAGCATAGAGATAAAGGTCATATAGATGGAATAATACACAAAGACATTCAAAAAGAAAACATTCATTTTCTAACAATGTTCACATCAAATGATTGTTTAGGTTGAGCAGCCTTATACAAACCCTATGATGGGGGGGGGGGTTCTGTAGCTGCTACTTTCTGAAGTTTACTGTGTAACTTAGTGGATTTTGGGCAACTGCTTTTGTTAATAAAAAAAAATCAAAATACCTTAATTAATTGTCTACATTTCAGGTTTATGCTGATGAACAATGGCGTTGCTGTTTTACTTGTTAGATGTAAAATGAGATCATGTAGCCTCGGTTAGCACAAGGTGCATTTCAAGGTATCTGGTTCACATGACAAATTTTATTCATTCTTTCCTTTAATGTCCCTTTTGGGGTTCCGTAGATTGAGCTCCATCCTTTGAATGCATTCGCTCATGATATAAATATTTTGTCCAAACAGAGGGGCTTTTCTCTTTTTTTTTTATTTTTCTTGATGTTGTGTTAAAAAAAAAAAGTTGTAGTGCATACGTTTTTTCCAGTATTACATTCTAAAGATTTTAAACCACAGGAACAGTATGAATACTTTTTGTGTTTTTACAGCTATGACTTTGAAAAATCTGCCTACTATACACAGACTTGTAGTGCATTCAAACCTGCCGAATTTCTCCAGTTTTAGGCGACAGGTGTGATTGAGACCTTTCGAGGTGGTCTCAGGCCACTCCCAAACGGACCCTGCTTTTACGTATCAATACAAACTGAGCTCGGCCCAAGCCAAATTCAGAAAGTATATGTCACTTTGGACTTAACAAGCCTCCGTAGTAGTAAACATAGTATTAATTCTACCCATTATCCCTGTTTGTTGCTTAGCAACGCTGTTGCCAGCAAAGTGGTGACTCTCCCTTGGCTCAAAGGATACATTCTCTGACACAGTCACAAAATTAAAAATAAAAAGTCTTGAAATCGACATTGAACGAGCTGCTCCAGGTTATTCTGCTGCTAGAAATAACAGTGTAAATATACAAACAGATTAATGGTTCTTGGTTTACAGTTTTGTTCTCTGTCCTGCCATAACCTTTTCTGACCAATGAGAGGAATGGTCATCTCATGTGGATTTGTTGTGAATTTTATCTCACTTTCAAAATTTAAAATTTGAATATAAACTAGAGCAACCAAAAAAAAATGTAATAAACACCGCATTTGGCACAAACCATATAAGTGTACTGAAGAGTTCTCTGGTGTGAATACACCTTTAAATACATTCTGGTGCAAAACAAGAGTTGATCATCTTAAGGGACAGAGAAAGCATAGCTTGGCTTTGATTTTACATACAGGCACTCCCACACTGTTTAACATAATATCTAACACACTTATTCAAACACTCAGGCTCAGCAGAACTCTGTTATAAGCATTCATTTAGAGGGGATGGTTGTCAGATTGCTTTACAGCCTTCCACTAACTACCATAAACCTAACATGTCAGCAGCTCAATCCTTCACCCATACAGCTTTTCAGTAAGAAAAAAAAAAATCATTCAGAGGTAGAAGGGATACTTCAGAAAGACAAAGCTTCTTTTAAGTCTGTGCAAAATAGCTGAAATATGTCTTCTTCAGCTCCATTACATCATATGATGAGTGTGAATATTTGAGTTACTATCAAATTAGCTAATCTACTGTGAAGAATGTAGACGGCACTGAGGTTCAAACACACACGCGCTCCTATGGGAAACAGCTGTAGGCGGCTTATCAGATTACTCATTGCAGCCCTAATAGATTTTTAATAGATTGTTTTGATTAGTTCCTCTGCTTTAGTAATGCAAGATGCTTAACATTTGTGCGTACTGAAGCGCAAAAAAAAAAAAACACTTTTGGATCGTTGTGTGAAGTAGGTTATTGGGTAACAATGAGGATAGTGTTGGGGAAATAAGATTTACTTTAAGGGTTACTTCCTGTTTCTTCTCGTGCTCTGGGAGCATGAAAAGGTCAGAACAGACGACTGCTTCTTTAACAGATCTAACCAAGTACACAAACTCCATGCATCTGTCATGATGTTGCCTCATCCTCTCCATTGACTAACTGGGATACGTTTTCATATACAGCGCCTTGCAGATATATTAAAAAAACTTTAACTTTTCTGGATTTTGCTACATTAGAGCAACTCTGTTTGATTTATTGAGCTGTTCTCTGATAAACCAACAAAGTTTTGGATTACTGTGAAGTGGAAATGATGCATGGTTGTTTTTTTACATGCAAAATCTGACTAGGAAGGCATATTTTTTATGCCTATGGATACATTTAACTTTCTAAAGAGAGTTTGGGGAGTCAGACTGTGGGACATCATGTGTGCCATAGTTTTACAGTTGCTTTTAAATCTGGCCTACACTGGGTCATTCTACCATATTAAGCCATCTGAACCATTTCATTATTGCTCTGACTTTACCTTTTGGGTCACGGTTCTTCTGTCAGGTGTCAGTTTTACCCATAAGGGTTTCATGTGACCAGAGCAGGTTTTTCTTTACGTGTGGCTACAGGGCTTGCAGGCCTTCAGAGAACAAATGCATTTAAACTGTGGTTAAGCTCAACACAGGTGGGCCTTTTTGACTATTTAGCTAACCACAGAAAGCAAATGGTTGTTCTAGATTTTGAATTGTGTTGGTCATGAATAAATTCACGCAAAATGACACGGAAGAGTTCAAATGGTATGAATACTATTGAGATGCCGCTCTGAGGCTACTTGATAAGCTATTTGATATAAAGCTATTTCAGTTAATTTGGATCAACTGGTACTAGTTCTGTGCAGCACAATGAGTTCCTTCCAATTAGAAGATGTATATTGTGATTTTTAGCAGTTAAGAGTGTAGCTGTTGTTGTAGCTCTGTATAAGGCTTGGTGTTCAGCAGAGCTTGCAGAAAAAGGAGCAGAAGGACTTTGTACAACTGACCCTGTGACTGTATAATTTCCATCTGCTAAGGCCTTAAAAATGAAGCATGGGGCATTTAAGAGGGGGCTCACTGGACCCAGTTTTATTCCCTGTCTCGCAGAGTGTTTTATCCTTTTCACTCCCTGTCTTTGTCCTTGCAGCCTTCTCTTTTTTTTTCTCCCCATCTGCATTCACTAATCGCTGATTGTCTCGTCTTGGTAAAATATTTACCCATGCTTTTCTTTGGTTGGAATGTTTCAAACTGATTAATTAGTCATGTATGTATTCATCTCTTCTCTGCTCCGTTTGCCTCTTGTTCCTCCCTCTCTTCTTTTCTCTCAGTTTCACTCAGTTTCTCTGTTTCTTCTCTTCATTTCACTCACACCATCAGTACTCTTTCTGCTCCTCTCTTTCCTCCGTGGAGTTAGTCATTAGCTGACTGACTGAGCTGATTGCATCTATTCCCAGGGCTAGTATTTGTTTATGCATCTCGTGTCGTCTCCACCACCCCCCACCCCCCCACCCCCATTTCTTCATACCATATTCTCCCTCTTCTCTTCCGTTTAGTTTTTCCAGCTTTTTCTCACTTTATGTACCTTTTATTTTAACACCTGTTTTCCCGTCTGTCTTGCTCCCCTTAAATTCAGTAAAAATGTGCTGCTGGCCCTTAAATACTGTTTTGAGCAGCTAAATTAGCCCAGGCATACACATGGAAGTTCCCAACAGTCTCTTCCACATCTACTCTGAAACAATAATTGCACACTGTCACTCTAAATTGGCTAACACCAATTAAGCCTTCACTATTATTTTTAATTGGTGATTTAGTTTGGCCACAGTTTCGATTCTTTGTCTCTCTGGAAAAGCCTTAGTTGGCCATCAGCAGCCCATGTGGCCATTTTTTCCACCGTTTCCTTCCCTCTACGGGGTTTTGCAATGGCCTGGCCAGCTACTGACATTGCCAGCATCCAACATGGAGGCCTGTGTGTGTGTGGTGTGGAAGAGACAGTAACAAATGGTAGACAGAAATATTCTCCTCTGTCTTCCCGCCTTCCTCCCTTTCTGTCACCTCTTACACTCCAACCATCCACACAGTCCTCTCCTCCTCCATCCATGTGTTACTGTTGGATTAAGCTAATTAAAGTGCTACAAACAGGGTCCCCGAGGAGAGGCTGCAGACAAACACACCATGCACATTATTAAATGCATGCATTCGTTAATGAAGGCAAGAGTGCAGGTACATCCAGTGAATGCAATGGGAAAGAAAACAAGGAGTCAGAAGGGGAATGGATCACTCCCTCCGAGCTTTAAACATAGATTAAGCTTCTCTGTGCCACCACAACTGAGCAGGTCTTTGTCATTATTGGTTTATGACTTTATTTTGTTATTCTGATGTTTGAAGTACTTGATATACTTCCCGGTGGACATTTTCTTACCACTTTGTCCTGACTTTCAGATAACTTCCAAAATGAAAAGAGAAAACACTTTTTAAGCTAAAATATTATCTGGAGCAGACTAGTTAAAACATACATAGTTTAGATGTTGAATTACAGATCTTGAAATTTAGTAAACAATGTTTTAGAAAGTATAAAATAGCCTTTCAGTAGGGCAGTTGTGAAACTGATACTAGCTGTCACTTTGCTAGCGGCTAACAATTAGCCTGTCGCTCTTTTAGCAGTGTTTCAAATCTTATGTTTTGCTTGTCAGTGTTTTTTTTTTGTTTTTGTTTTTTCCAAACAGAGTACCAACATTACTAACAAATAAAAGTAGAAGACAGTTATGTTTAATTGGTAGAACCTTTTCTTAGTTCAAATGAAGAGTCTTAAATGTTGAAAATCCCTTTATATCCAACACTCAGCTTAGTGACTTTTAGATATAAATATAGATAATATTATAATGAGAACACAAAACTTTCAACATGTTTTATGAATGTGTCTGCTTTGATTTTGGTAGAAGTTTTGACAGTTTTTTTTGGACAACCTTTAGGATACCATTGAACACCCAGTCGGCTTATGCAGAAGGCTGCTCACACCGGGCCTGGTTCTGCTGAAGGTCAAAAGGGAGTTTTTCCTCTCCACTGTGGCTGCATACAAACTCTGTATTATGGGGACTGCTGTAGAGTCATGACACAATGTAAGCTAATGTTTATTGTCGCTACATGCTCCTTCCTTAGAAAACTTCAAACTAGTCTTTCTCTGTGTGATCTGATTGAATTGTCTTTGTAAATTGCCTTGAGATGACAAATGTTGTGAATTGGCGCCATATAAATAAACTTAATTAAATAGAATTGAATTTGACTGCAGGCGTGGGAACCTATTTGCTTTCCTGTCTGCGACTATGAGGATTAACATTTGGTTCCTGAAACACTTCATCCTGTCATAGAGGAAGAACGGAAGAGATGGAATGCTTTGTCACTCGATAGAAATTCCTTCCGGATGTTTCTCCTATCGAGGTATCGGCTGTGTCTCCAGAAACATTCCTGCTTCCAGGGAAACCTATTGGATTACTGATAACCTTGGAATGGATACTAACAGCTCAGAGGGTGCGAGGAAGAAATAAGACTGCTCATAGATTCATCTCAATATACTAACTTCTTAGTTTTTACTTTATTCAAAACACATGTGGATGTTTTGTACTCAGCGCTGCTCTATCAACATAAAGTGATATGATGGGCAGGTTTGTCTTTTGACTGCTCTGACGTTCCGTTGAGAACCTCGTTGTGGGATCGCTCAGGAAATGAAACATTTTAAAAATGAGACCGTAGAGACACAGCCCAAGCTCCAGCAAGCAGATGCACCATAATCAGTCTCCAATAACATAGGGGTCTCTACTCCAACTTGTCTCCAAACCCCTCTGCGTCTCGGGCCTGCTCCTCGGTTGCCACAGCAACAGTAGTCAGGGCAGCTACTGCAGTTGATGGTGAGGAAGAGTATAGATGATGAGAGGGAAAGGAGGGGAGTCACAGAGAGCATTGATTTTTTTTATTTTTTTTTTTTATACTATAACACCATCATGGGATTTACGGCGCAGTCGCAGCACCAAAACTGGGTTGCCGAATGTTAAAACGTCAGAAGGAGCGATGCAGGGATGGGAATGCAGTCTCTAATGGGCTTGGAAAATAAGTGGGCTTGTAGGTCATGTTTACCCCTGTGCGCATCTGTGTGTGTGTGCGTGTGTGGGTTTGGGGTTGAAGCTGCAGAGACACCACACATCCTCATGCGCTTTCTCTTCATATCAGCTACGGTTCCATGGTTGCACTTTACAGAAGAATCATGTCTTTGAATGTGTTCTGCAATCAGCAATCGGTCTTTTTTCACATGGGTTCCCAGTTTCTTTGTGTCGAATATGCACGCTTAAGTTTAATATTGTACTAAATCTGGCTTCTAAGCATATAAATGAGAGGTCAGTGTGTGGATCATGCTGTTAAACTGAAAGCCCATTGTGGAAAAGGTTAGAGAAATGCTCTTGTTAGAGGATAGCTCCTCTCCTCACAGAATAGCTCAGAGGAGACTGGATGCACGGCAAACAGGCAGTTAGTGTCAGCACCGCGATGGAAAATCCATAGTTTCATTACTGGCCTGGTGGTATGAATGTGGCCGAGAGGCGACCGGAGCTCCATCACGGGCCCTACGGGAGCCAAAATGGCTGCATTTAGTGATGCAGTGGAGTGAAGTGGAGGCAAGAGGGTCAAGGCTGCCGCTGGGAATAAAAGCTTAGAGAGACGGGGGGGGTTGGAAGGCAGATAAAGTTCATGTGTGAACTGGCACAGCTGCTATTGTATATTCACCACTGACAGATTTCACCACAGACTGAAAGGCTTTTCTATGTGTATGAGATCAGCTATATAAACAACAAAGTGGCTGGTAGATTTTAGACGAAGAATACTAATTTACTATTGAATGCTCAGCCCTTCAAATTAAATTGAGTTATGCTTTTAAGAGCCTCAGTGTGAATGTTTAGCACATTGCTTTGGATTAGCTTCTTGGCCTTGGGGCTGGAAAATCAATCATATTTTAATCTTGGTCATTATTTTGGCCTTGACCAATTAAATGAATGCGATCGATGTAGAAAATGCATTCTCCATCAACGACAAGCAAAGCAAAAGCTCCTGTTCCTCTTTACAGTACCGACTGCCAACAGGGTAAGACTTTCTAAAGATGAATACATTAGTTTCATATACGCACAATATCCTGCAATCCTTTCAATATTAAACACGCTGATATTAGATGACTATAGTTTTATCTTTATTTTTAAGGAAACTCTGTAGCTGACCGTATTGATCTTGATCTCATTACCAACAAAAATCCTAACTATTCCAGGCACCCAGATTTATAATATAGGCCAAGCTTAAAAATCAAGGAGGAAGTGCTTAAAGGCAAAGAACATTTAGAGATATTGAGGAGGGCCTGAGGTGAGTTAATCTGGAAGGAGGTTACACCCAGAACTAACCCCCCCCAGCTTTAGTACATCCCTCTGAGTAATTAAAGAGACATGCTTTAAGGGAAATTAGCTTTCGATTGGTCCCCCTGATAAAGAGCTTGTATTGTAATTGACCTTAAGGATCAAATGGGAAGACCAGGTGAAATGTGCAGTCTGCAGTAATGTGGTGGTTTGGAAACTGTGCTGAAAGTTTGAAAGCAAAATATTTGAACATGTAATAGTGACATAAAGCCACATTTAAAGGTTTGTCTACAGTTTAAAGAGGCCTCTTGTTTGTTTTTATACCAATCAACCATATTTGTGCATTCGGTGTAACTGACCAAATGGGCGCCCCCTTAACCATTTTTTTAGCTGTTTTTCTTTTTTTTTTTTGCAACAACTGTGATGTAGCAAAGCTGTATTTATTGTCCCCCATTCACCATCAGGTTCACCTAACAGGATGATATAATGTCAAACCTCAGAAAAACAACCCAATTCCTCAGAGCAAGCAGCACATGAGGGATTACAGCAGGGAGCTGCAACAGCAGCGAACACCCTCTCTCTTAATCAGAGTGATTGCTTGCGACTCTGAATCTTCTCATTGCATCATTCCTCTAATGCATTTGTCCCACATCTCCCTGACCTGCGAGGTTTGTCCACAGAAGCACTTTTTTTGGGTTCAAGTCATCTTTTAGAAAGAGGGTGAAAGTGGCAAAATATCCTGATGCTGTGAAATATTGAGTTTTTACCAGAAATGTAATTTTGTGTGTTTAACTGTTTCCACAATGAGCTGAAAATTTCATCAGCAGCCAGAGCTGTGCTGCATGTTTCCTGGAAGCACCGGATAACAGGGCATTGACCAGCTGAGTTTCTAAACAGTCGGCTGGAATGGGTGAATGAAAAGAAACTAAAAAGGAAGCATCAGTGCGGTTGTGTCCGTGTTGATTTACAGGGTTTCCTCCAGCCCTTTAAGTTCTGACACAATCAGAGATAAATACACGCGCACACTCACTCACTGAATTGTTCTTCTTTTCCATCTCCTCTCCTCGGAGAGAGCAAAGGAGCCAGGAGCGATGCAAATTGGGTAAAATGTTCCGGAAAGTGGATTTTCCCACCGGGACTTCTCAACTCCAGCTCTGAGTTAGCACTCTGTGTGTTTGCATGTGGGTGTGTGTCACAGTTTTTTTTTTTTTCCTCTTTGCTTTTGTGGGTGTGGGAATGCAAATTGCTCAGCATGTGTGCATTAAAAAGTGAGCACATGAATGTTTGAGTTCAGCCCTATTTCTTTCAATCAGCTTTGAACCACAGACTGGCCTGTGATTTTTTTTTTTCCTTTCCTTTTTATTCTTTCTTTTACTTTTTTTTTCTCCTAGTCAGGACTACAGATAAGCTGGAACATACTATTTTATTGCCAGAAAAGGAAAACATTCATACCTTGAGTGACTTTTTTTTTTCTCCGATATTAACAATCAGACTCAAAAAAAGTTTTAATTAAAAGCCAAATTAAATCTTTAATGTGCTGCCAAGTTCCTTCACTGTTGATCTGCACCACGTGTCTTTGTGCAATAATGAATCAAGTTTACCTCTGGATGAACTCTGGAATTTGCTGTTTTTTTGGCATTAGCTGCTGCTCCCACTATGTTTTTCAAGTGGGCGGTGTTATACTGCTTTGAATTTATTGCCCTCTGTCCATGTGGGATGGAGTTTATGTTTACGCACATGTACCCCACCCCAATAGATGGTGAAGCATTACCCTACAACTAATGGGCCGTAGAACCTACAGGTCTGACCATCTGGAGACTTTTACTGTTTTTCTGTCTATGATGTGTTTGTTAGTTACAATCCAATTAGAAATAGATTTATATT
>JAUZNJ010032376.1:0-13702 GCA_034780135.1 Jordanella pulchra | reverse complement strand
ACTTATTGGAAACTCAAGACAGCCATGATATTATGTTTTTTACAAGTGTATGTAAACTTTTGACCACAACTGTAGATGTTCTTAGGGGATAAACTGACAGAAATCCTATAACCATCCTAATATTAATAAGAGTGATTAAAAAACAAAAAGAAAAATGGTAAAGCCTTCAAAAGTAAAAAAAAAAAAAAAAATATTTAACTTCTTTCATAAATATTTGCACTGAACTTAAATCTGACCAGAGCTCTCCTAGATTTTACTCTGTCACAAACACGATAACTCTAAAGCAGATTATATATAATCTTTAAGTTTGACTTTGTGAAAATTTATTACAATTTTCACATTTTGTTGCATCCAGAAACTTCTGTGTATTTTACTAGAGTTTTAAGTGATGTATCAATATAAATTATTGCATTAATTCCTCATATATTCACTTACATGTGCATTTTATTTATTAACAAGGCGACTTTATGAAAGGCAAGTGTTTATACATAGATGTACCATATTAGAGTGGGGGGGGCTGTATAAAAACGTGTTTGTCTAATATTAAATCATATGCCAAAATCAGTCAAAAATAAATGCACATTTTTCCACGATATGTTTTGTTCTGAGGGGGGAAATGTACAAAAATGCAACTAATTATAAATGCATTTATCTGAAATTGAGGTTCTAGTAGTTTTCATTTTTAAATGTCTAATATTTGATGGAGTGCATTTATACAAAATTCCTTCTTGCCAAACACAAAACACATCCCAGTGTACATTTCCACTCACAGATCAGCAAACATCCATACACTAATCTGCAGATCAGTGAATCCTTTCCTATATAGGGAAAGGGAAGACGTATGGCAGAGGGAAGTTCGTCTTTCATTTCACAAAGCATCTCACCTTCTCTTCCCACTGTCATTCCTGTAATGTAATAAAGAAATGGATTTGAAGGATAATGGTAATGGTAAGGATAATTTGTGTAATGGTGTAGAGAAAAAACTAAATCATCTCGGGCTCAAAATTAGACTTGTTTTCTTTTTATTCATCATGCAATAAACCCAAACAATGAGGTGCAGGTTAAAAAATCCATTGAAAGAGCCTATTAAGTTCTGTGGAGGCATTTGCTCACTTTCAGGTCTTTGCATTTCTTTATCTGTTTTGTTGTTGTTGTTTTTTTCCAGCCAAACTCTGACCAGTGCAGTAACTGTCCTGAGCTTGGAGCAGCAGCGGGGCTGCAACCGTAGCGATGTGGCCTCTTGGTGTCCCGCCTCTTGCAGATGTACCAATCAGATTATTTACATTTCAAACATGTACTATGAATCATCCATCAGTTTCAATAAAACACATTCACTGCAGAAATCTGTGTTCTTATTCTTTTGTTTATCAACCCAACATTCAAGGTTGGACTTCTCTGTGAAACAGAGGGAAGGAAAAAGGTTATGCTTCAAATGCCTGGTTGTTTTAGCTACTCAGTAATTAGGAAAGGTCAAAAGGGAAATGTATGTTGGAACAATAACCCTTTGGACAAACACACCCTGCAGGGCCAGGTGCCCTTTGACAATTTGTGAGGTGTAAACTCACAGGGAGGAAGGATAGCAGAACTGACAGGGTCATTTCACAGAGGCGAGAAGGAAAGAAAAACAAAGCTGTGCCAAAAGAAGTCATGCATTCGAGTTTGAGGATATTTGGGAATCTTAATGATTACTGAGACCACTCACTACCCCAAAATGATTGAAAAACCTGGAGTTAAATTGAGTTTCTTGATTCATGTTTAATGTTTTTAACATGGTCAGTGTGTCTAAGGGGGCTTTTTTAGTCATCCATGACTTACTTTTTTCTATAAGTCTATGATGCAGAGGCCTGTGACTTTTTTCTGTGTATTTCTATTTCTTGATGAAAAGTGTTGTGTTGCTAAGGACATTGAATATGCTACCCATCTAAAGTCATGTCCTAATCATTAAGTCCAGATTTAAAGTAACGTTCACTTGTTTTTTTAATTTCAGACCATTACATGTGAACCTTTGGGTATGACCCTAGTTTACTTTAGCTTAGGTTCAAAAAATTGTGTCGAGTAGGTGTCAAATGTATTCTTTTTCTGTGGCAAGTATGCCATACAAGTCCTGAAGCAGTAAAATATCAACTTGTGACTTTATTTTTCTAAAATCCTGTTTTTTTCCTATAGGTATTGGGATTTGTTGAGATGCTATTTTGGTAAACATGATAAAACTTTGTGTTCTTTTAGTCAGCAACAGTTTTTACCCTGAAACTTTTCTCTGGATGCTATTTTTGTCTAGTATCTCCTTTATATTGTTGAATATTAAATACTGAAAACAATTCAATTCAATTTCAACTCAGTTTGTTTATATTGCGCCAATTCACAGCACATGTGCTCTCAAGGCACTTTACAGAGACGATTAGATCAAATCACACAGATTAGTTTAAAGTTTTCTATCTAAGGAAAACCTGCTGATTGCATTGAATCATTAATTCAGCACCAATCGCTCACACCAAGCATGTATGTTAGCGACAGTGGAGAGGAAAAACTCCCCTTTAACAGGAAGAAACCTTCTGCAGAACCATAACTGAGGCAAACCCATAGATGTTGTTCTGGTTTCTACTTGACCTTCTGGTTGAGTCAATTAAGTACTATTTGCATAATGGTTGGTAGGCTTGTCACTATGGGGGGAGTAATCATTTTTGTTTACTGTGGTTAACTGGAGTCTCGAAACTTTTGAAACTGGGCATTCGCTTCAGACTAATGTGAATGCCTTGATATTCATCTGTTATTGAAATTCTTTAGATTGAAAGAGTGTGTTTGGGTTCTATAGCAGGGATTTGCTTTATCCACAGATGTGGATTTCATAAGGCATGGGTGGGAATGACTTCAGCTTTCCTAAATGATGTGATAAATCACAGTTGATTGATAAAGGGGAGATTACTTTTTGCCAAAGGATCAGTGTTTTTCCCTGAATGCAGTGAAAAGGACTAAAATCAAATTATACAAGGAAGTTTCTCTTAGGTTACCTTTTTCTTATATCAAAGGCAGTATGATGATCCAAAACAAATTAATTTCCCCCCCAAAAATCAAGAAATCATTAATGATGTAAATACTTTTTTTACAGCTATTTTTAAAACTCTTTTATCTACACTCTAGAACTTAGATTGGAGAACCGGGAACAGGTGGTTCTGCAGGCTTCTGCTGCTGACATTCATCCAGTGTTTTGGGTCTTTCAGCAACAAACATATCGCAAATTTCCTTTCTTTATTTTGAATATTGAATTGTTCATATTCTCATTTGTAAAAATAATCCATGCCAACTTCAACAGTAGATTTCCTATTACCACCATGTTAAACCACGCCGCCATTGTATTGAAATTAGCCCCCCTCTTCAGGCGTTAACAGACTTCTTCCATTTAAAACAAACAGTTGCCCTGAATTTTTGCAGCACTACAATGCTTGCCAAAAAGCAGTATCTCTTTATGTATTACAGCGTGCAGGAGTCAAACATATGCAAAGTTGTTGTTATTTCTTCCTGTGAATTAACTTAATGAGAACAGCACCTGCTGAGAGTAGATGTAGGAGCCGGGCAGGAGCAGAGGGGAGATAAGGTGGATGAGTTTTTTAGTCTGCCAGTCGGTCCAGTGATAGCAAAGGTCCTCTGGTTTGCACAGACTTGATAAGGCAAGTCTTGCCATCCTGTGGGGCTTATCATCTGCAGCAGCAAGCCTCAACAGTTAGTCCCAGAGCCAGAAAACGTTCAGAAGACTGGCGTCAGTTGGGCGCCCTGAAAAGTTTTTTTCTTTTTCTTGTTGTTTTTGTGTAACAATAATGACCTCTTTATTAGATACGTTGCATATTTCATAAAAATAACATTACATATATTTTAGTTCTGCCACAAATGATCAAAGGTAGAACCATTAAAGCCATGCCAAGCAAAGTTAAAGTCATAGATGTAGTGCTACTGGAAGCAAAGGAATTCAGATGTTAAGTAGAGGAGTTCTGTTACACTAATCAAGGAAAGATGAAGCAAAAATGATGAGATGGAAAGAAAAGAATGAGACATAGCAAGTTAGTGCAAGCTTATAAAGAGCATTTCCACAGGAACACATAGATTAGTTACATCAGCATGCCCAGACTGAAGACAGTTGATTTAGTCTAGGCTGTTATCTTGCAACATCAACGTCCCCTCGGATTGGAAACAGGATGCTGAAAGAAAACACAACTAAAATTCTCAAGTGAATGTGTTTAATAAAAGTTATATTTATCTGCCTTTTTAACCAGATACCCCTAATTAAAATGCTGTGTTTCTTTTCGTGTTTAAAAGTTTTGTTACTATATAAAAGTTTGCTTTCTCCATATAAATCCAACTTTTTCACTGACTGGCAGTGGTGGTTAAAACTGTTGCTACATCTAATACTGAACAGCCCATCGTTACAGTGAAACATGGTGGCAGCAGCATTGTGCTATTGTGATACTTTCCTTCATCAGGAATCAGGTTGATCAAAGTTGAAGTAAAGATGCATAAAGCCAAATACTGATAAATCTGAGAAAAATATTGAGACATAAGACAGTATAAATTTCACTTTTGGTAGGATGACGTTTGGCTTAGTCAAAGTTCAGTCTATTTGAAAATCTTCTCAAGATCTGAAAATGTTTTTTTTTTTATATGCACTTCATCTAGACTGACTGAGCTGGAGCCGTTTTTCAAAAATATGGGGGAAAGAGATGATTAAGTTCCAGATATATTTGGTTTTATAGGGTATGAACGCTAAATGACAGATAGAAACGTCTAGTTCAGGTCATTTGACAATTCAAAGGCTTTTGTGAATTTTAAGTCTTCTACAATATTGTATATACTTTTTTTTATTTTTCATTGTTTTCATATGATGATTTATATATGCTTACTTTGAATGTAAATAACAATAAGGATTTTCTCAAACATTTTAGAGTTCCAGTATATTAAGATGTTGCATTTGAAAATTATTAGAACATCCATAGTAAATTTAGGTAAAAGATTTCCTGCAAATGATGTGGGCTACATTGATAACTAGCAATCTTTTTGAGGTAAACATGGTCTGATTCGGAGGGACGCCATCCATCCCACTTTAGATACTGCAGGTCTTCTAATTTATCACCTCTCTGCAGCTTGTCTACTGACACCCACTTTTACTCCATCCATTGCCTAAGACCAAATTCAAATGAATTAGAAAAGAATCCTAAAGGAGTAAATCATGATAATCTAATTAAAATTGCTTGTTCCGTGTGGGTGGCAGTTGATAAACTCAGGACAGGACACCAGTCTGCCGCAGAGAAACATATACACATGAGAACGTAAAACCATGCATACACACACACTCACATCTAAACACAATTGAGAGACGCCAATTAACAGAACATGCAAACTCCATGCAGAAAGACCCTAGGCCGCGGCCGAACCGGGAGCTTTATTGCTGCAACGCATCGCTACCCACCATGCCATGTATTTGTTCTATCAGAGTACTGAGGGTGAGTCCAATCTGCACAATTTAATTAACTGTGTAGATTGGACTCACCTGGTTCACTAACAATTAAACCTTTACTAAAGAAACTGTCTCTTGACCAAGATGACTTGTTAAATTATAGACCTATATCTAATCTTCTTTCTTATCTAAAATTCTAGAGAAAATAGTTAACTAGTGTGTGACCATTTACACCGTAGGTGGTTTAAACCGTATTAATCTGACAGATTTCAGTTTGTTTTTATTAATGATAAATCTTCCTTGTGCTCCAGGGTTACGTACTGTCTGTCTGTCCGTCCGTCCGTCCGTCCGTCCGTCCGTTCAGTGTAGTCCTGTCTCTCTTACTATGACTAATTGCATGTGCTGTCTTTCTTTTTCTGACATGGGAACTGGGTCGGAGCTCGTCTGCCTGGCTGTGTCTTTCCAGGACGGGGCCACCTATGGAGCTAGTTAAAATGTACCTTTTAAATCTCTGCTTCTCTTTTTATGTATCCTTCTGTCCTCTTGAACCCCCAATCAGCCTCTGCAGATGTCTGCTCACCCTGAGCCTGGTTCTGCTGGAGGTTTCTTCCCGTTAAAAGGGAGTTGTCCTCTCCCCTGTTGTTACATGCCAGCTTTGTGTGAGGGATTTTTGAAGATTCTATACAATCAGATGGTTTTCTTTAGGTAGAAAACTTTGAAGCAATCTGACTGTATGATATGGTTGAATTATCTTTGCAAATTGCCTTGAGCTGTCATATGTTGTGAATTGGCAATACATGAATAAACTGAATTGAAAATAGAATTAAATTTAAGGCTATTATGAACTTTAATGTAATGCTGAGGGATTACATTAAAGATTATATTAAAAATTCAGTCACTAAGAGACATAATGGAGTTTAAACGGTCTGATCAGACCCTGGTTTCATAAGAGCTGGAAAACAAAAATATGCAAGAAAATAAGGAGCATCATACTTCCTTAAGTCAAAATAGATTTTTCTATCAGAAGTCCCCGAGGTTACAGTTTTCCTGTCTCTGTTTGAATCAGCACCATCGCTGCTCCTCTGATCACCTGTGTAGAGAGAGCTCCTGCTGCAGAAACAATCAGAAATGCCTCGGAGCACTGTGATCATGCAGTTTCCTTCCTTTCATTGAAGGCTTGTAGGTGCAGCAGAACAAAGCTCGCCAACATGCTACTCAACTGGCCTCTTAGGCTTTCAACACAAAACAAGGGAACATCTGAACCAAAGCCCACTGAAAAACAGATCCTCTCTGTCACATGCCAAGGCAATGAAAGATTGCATTCTCTGATAAAGATTTTAAGGAAGGGAGATTGTAGCATTTGTAAGCCTGTCGTTTTTATTCTCAGTATTGTAACTGGTGCTACAGTAAGCTCTAACTTCCCTATATTGTCCTGACAATCTTAGACCCAATGGGTTGAGTAGACGTTACGGGGCCTTTATGCTCCCGAAGCTTCCTAAAATTCATTTTCGTGACACTGCGGTTGTTTTTTTTTGTGAGCGAATGTGATGGGTAGGAGTTCAACCACTGGCTAAAAACTGGGCTTTCACAGGATGCCGAGCTAAATAAAACAAGCTAAGTTCACGTCACCCATTAGGGGACCGTGTTTTTCTTTTTCCAAGCAGCAGTCTGCTTGATGGGTTGTCCAAGTCAGTATAGACCTGAAACAAATGTACATTAAATAAACACTGAAAGACATAGCCATGGAGGAAATTGTTAAAGGGCGGAGAGTGGAAACACAGCATATGGGAAAACATTGATTAGGACATCACATGTGCAGTTAAGTAAGAACAATCCATTTTTTTTCTTATTATTCTTGTTATTGTCCTGTCATTTTCATTGACAGGTTCCACCTCTGCTTCAGCTTGAACTTTTTTTGAAGACTGTGTAACATTTTCCTCAAACATCATATATGATACATGCTAGATTTCATGGGGCACTTTCTGATGGTGAAGTGACCGAGTCCTCCGTAGCAAAGCTTCCCAAAACTATGATACTTCCACCTCCGGGGTCTCACAGTTGGAGTGAGGTTGTAGTCCTGAAATGTATGTATTCGATTTACTCCAAACAAATTCCACAATATTTATTGCTTAAAATCATTTCTCAAAAGTTCATAACTTAAGAAATCCTGTTTTTCCACATCTGTCCAGCAATCTTTAGTATATACTTTAAAAGCTTCTGCAGGGATTTTAACTCAGACTTACCAAAAATCGATGAAAAAAAAACCACACAAACTATTAGCTGAGTCAAAGTTATCGGAATGATTATTACCATAGAAGGTAACTAAAACAGCAATACTTGACTATAATTGGATGTCAAACCTTAATTTTTTTTAGATTTATACATCTTAAATCATTTATTATTTTAGTCAAAGACGTTTTGTCTGATTTTGACAATTGCATCATTTTTAGTAGGATATCTTACAGCTACAAGTGTGCATTAAGCACGGCAGGTTTATATATCTAGTACTTTTCAGAAACAAGCCAATTCTCCATGTTTGTTTCTGATTCTGGGTATGCAAAGTATATCTAAGCCATAAGACCTGAGAGGTCTGGGTGGGGGATAAACTGACAGCACGTCTGTAATGTATTTTAAAGCTAAGCCAATCTGTTTATAGAGAATTTATAGAGAAAGAGAAGAATGTTAAAGTCTATTCTTTGAGAAAGATGAAGTCAGTATAAGGACCTGAGAACTGATATGATGTGCTCCTCTTTCTTTTCTTTAAAGGTTTTCAGTAATCCAGGTCATGGTCAAGCTTGGAAGGTTCTATTTAGGTAAGTGGATGTGAAGTTTTCTAGAAGACATTTCACCTCTCATCCATGCTTCTTTAGTTCACCAGCATCAAATAGAACTGAAGAAGCCTCTTGGATGGGAGGCGAAACGTCTTGTGGAAAACATCATGTCCGGTCTCCTAAACTGAACTTTCTAAGCCCCACTTTCTTAGTTCCAGTGAGGACACAGGCAGCAGCATTTTGAATCATCTGCAGCTGTCTGGTAGACTTTCTAGGCAGACCTTTGAAGACACAGTAGGGTAATCCATTCTATTAAAGATGAATGCATTATTTTTGTTTTTAAAGGTCCCACTGAGATTAGTACTCTCATCATGAAGATGTTCGTTAGGTGATAGAAAGCTGAATTTGTTCCTACCACTGAAAGTTCAGGTATGAGTCCATCATTACACCCAGGTTTTGAACCTGACTGGTGGTTTCTAGCTGAGTCTGTGTGCTAACATTTAGATGCTCTGAGACAATCTTCTTTTTAACAGTTTAAATGTATTTATTAAAGCAAAGATACCTTACCTAAAAGCTCTAAAGAGAATATCTTCACAGATTTCATGCATCTAATGAGAAACTCTATGTGAAATAACTAATTTCCTAATTTTTCTGGGAGCCAGGGGAACCCATAAATCCTCTGTTTATGAATCATCATCAAAGGGTTTCACATATATTAGTCTTGCATTTTAAATAAGCCATAGTAACTGGGAGGTTGCTCTCCTATTAATGTAAAATAAGGAAATGGTGAGATATAAACTAAGAAAACAAGAATGATTTCTGAACAAAACTTGAGATGCCCAATGTCATAAATCATATCTGTTTGTGTTTCTGATGATTTCACTCACCTGCTTTTAATACAATTTTTCCCACTACTGTATAAGTTAATATTTCTTTATTAAATTAACTTATGCTGTAACAAGCTTCCAAATCTTCCTTGAGACACTTTTTGACATCAACATTAACCATTAAACATCTATAAGTGTTTAATGCTGATAAATGTTTCATATATTGAATTTCAAATTGTTTTTTCATTAATTTTAATTAGTACAACAACCCTAACACATTCCAAAATACATTACATAATGTACTTTAACATTATAGAATCAATTATTTTTCTGCTTTCTTTGTAGAGAAGAAAAAACAGTAAAACCCAATTTAAAGTATTTTGTTGAGCAATAAGATTCTGTCATGTTTTACTAGTATTTAGGAAATTATAGAAAGTGTAATTGAGACGTCATGTGAGATTTGAGCAATTAGATTCTCAGGGACATTTCTGTTTTTCCAGCATGACTTATGTGCCATATGCAAACTTCCACATCAACTTTCTTCCTCTATAGGTCCTAAGATATATTTTTTTCACGAAAATCTCGAAAACTGATATCTGGGAAAATTTGAGTGAATAGTTTCTCTGTCCCTGGGTGCTATCTCATGGGGAAGGTACTGCTGCTTGACGAATATTGCATGAGAGCAACGCATTAGTTTTTCCAGAACGTCTTTTTTTTTTTCCTGCCGCTCTCTGAATACCATTTCCCTCTCTGGGTCCTAATAATAAACAAGGCTCATGGGTCTTTACAAATGCTTATCTCTGCTGCCCCGGTAATCTGACACAGCCATTTGCCATAGTCGACATTTGCCTAAAAGACAGAGCGAGCATTCCGCCCTCTCATCTTGGTAAATCTGTTTGCTATTAACCCGTGTCAGGCAGATGCAGGGACCAAATCTATGTGCTTCACTCAGGAATGGAGTGGTCATGCAAGGGTCAATCACTTACAGGTCATTATTTCAGGCAGCAAACACATTCCTGCTTTAGGAAATCTGTGACAAGAGGGAATAATATTCTAAAGGTGAAATCTCTATGGACGATCAGGCCTTCATTTCCCATCAAAATGTAAAGCAATCTAATCTCTTTTATCTAAAAAGTTCACCTTAAGTTTACAGTAGTTTCAAACTTAACTAATTCATCAATGGATGGAGAAAAATCTCTAGCTTAGTTCAATCAATTTCTTAAAAACAACATTAAAATAAATGCATAACCTCCTATGTGAAGGCTAAATAAACTCTGGGAATAATTAGTTCCTTAGTTTGGTGCATCTTCTTCTACACTGAGTGTTAAATTGAAAAACTATTTTTTAAATTTGATTTGATTAGAAACAGGAGAAATCAAAAACACGTAGGCAAACTAAGTTAAGATCTAATTCAGTCTGAATATTAAAAGAAAATTCAAAATAACATTTATTTTAATCTTGTTTGTATTCAGTTTATTAATCCAGACAGTTTGGTACCAAATTCACAGGATTCACAGCTTGAATTGTGATTTTAATAAAGCTAAATAAGCTATTTAACCTCAGCTGCTTCAAGATCTCATTGTGAAATTAATTAGAAAGTTAAGATATTTTTTTGTGTTTTATGTTACATTAGAGCCATAAACTGACACAGGATGGTTATAACAGTGACCAACACAAAGCTATGTTTTCTGAACCATAAAAAAATATCCAAGGTTTTAAACATTAAGATGGATCAAACAAAAAATTCAGCTCCAGTTTTTCTTTTTCATCCACTTTGCTCGTCTAGAGGGGAATACGTTTTTGCATTCATCTTTGACTCATACCTCACGTTCTTTATTGTATTATAGTCTTCTCTGGACTTTTAAAACAATAATATACTTTAATGTAAACATTTGATTTTAGCTCTAGTTAATTTCTTTTTGTTTCCTTTTTTTAAACCTGGTATAAAGTGAATCTTCATTCCAGTATTGTGCCTGTTGCAATCTCTAACGCCAGCAATGCTAAGTATTTACCTTCACTTGGCTTTAAACAACTCTAAGTGTCCCCTGTCTTTCCCACAGCATGATGCAGCCTCGACTGTGTTTAATGGATGGGAGGCTATATTTAGGGTTGTAAGCACTGCCACATAGAGCAGTTTGTTTGCCAATTAGTTAAAGTTGGTTTTACCTAAAGTACCTTAACCCAACATTTGTAGGTTTTTTTTTGTTTGTTTGTTTTTATTTTAACACTAGTGTTCTTTTTGTCCCTCTTCTTGGGCTGAATTTGAGGAGCACATGATTAATTGATTTTCTGTTAACGGTTTCACCAACCCGAGTTTGGGATCTTAATTTTTCCTCCACTTTAACCCTGAAATGTCTGCTGTATCCGTCTTCATATGTACTCTTTGTTCACCTACATCCTGTGGGGAAACTCAGAAGTTTTCACATTTTAGTTCAAATTGAAATCGATGAAGCCACAACAGCTGGACTCGTTTTTCGAATTAGAGCCAATTCTGACAGCCGATTTCTTTCACTGGATTTAATTTGTGGGTATAAGACTGATTGACGCTCTAACACTTTGTCAAAATGTGAAAAGTGTTACTAATGGCTACAAATAGTTTTGCAAGGCACTCTACTTTTAAGAATGACAGGCCGACTTTTTTGCGGGATTATAATTGATAGACAAGCACAGAAGAGTTTCATAGATAGTATTTTTAGCTGCATATTTAGAAATCTTAGCTTAAATGGTTTAGTCATAAATAATGAGAAGAAATGCCTTGGTAAACAAGTTGTTGTGAAGTTTCATCACAAGGTTTAAATTTATAGCAGTGTCATAACCAGCTCCTATGGATTTTACCACGGGTATGCAGAGCATTTGCAGTTTTTTCTACAGATGGATGCATGCTATTTTAAACTCTTTCCATTATTTTTCTCCCACTTTTAGATGGTTATGAAACATTCGACTCTGGCAGGCTTGTTGATCTCAATATGACAACTCTGAGGCCTTCATCTAATTTACTTCCTCAGCTTTTGTACAGAGAGGGAAAAGAAATGGCTCACAGTCTGTGAATTTCATTTAAATATTGTCCTGAACTGATGTTCTAAAGGGGATACATTCTGCCATGAAGTTTAGTTTTATGCTGCTTGTCATTCTTGCTTTATTGTACCTTCTGCATGTTCTTCTTGTAAATCTGTTCTTAGCTGCCACTACCCACTTTAAGAAGAAACTCCAGTCAAACTAAAGGCAGCGAATCACATTGTAGCTTACTAAGAACTGACAATAAGGAACCCTTTTTAAGCTTCTGAAGGTTTGATCAACCAGAATGGATCATAATTGTTAAGGATACCTAAAGGTTTGACTCAAGACAGAGTTTAGGAACCAATGCTACCAAATGCAAATTAAATTAGCTAAACCTGGGTTGAAAAGTAAAAATATCCATAATCTGCTGTTTTAACATATATAAGAAAAATCCCAGACAATAGGGAAGGATTATTCTCATTTAATGTCATAGTCGAAAAAAAAAGGTATTTCTTTTTTTGTACACAAGGTGTAAGAAGATGAACCATCAAATTTGAATAAATTTAATGCATTACGCTTAAGTATCCTTACCGGCTGCAGATCTGCTATAAACAAAGCAATAAAAGATTATGAGAAACACCATATTAGTGTGAAGAAAAGGGCCCACAGGCATGATTGAATCTCATCAGGCTGAAGGCCTGTTTTGTTTTTTTTTGTTGTTGTTTTTTGGATTATTCGTTTAATTAATGAAAAAAAGCTAATATTAATTCCCAAGATGAAATGCAATCTTTCACGCCCAATCATAGCTTAAAATAACTTGCTTTTATCACCAAGCCACGCCTGACCTTTAACTGAAATCAGCATTTTATGCAACCAAAGACTCAACTCAGGGTTGTTTCAGAAAATGTTGAAGTTTCTCTTATGCTCGGCCAATAAAACAACAAAATGCACAATCAATCATGGTATTAACATCAATACTTTTTCGTCACCTCTCCAAAGAGTTTGATTTAATCAGGAAATAGCTATTAATCAAAGGAAATTTACTTTACTGCTGATAGAGGCCTGACATATCTATGTTTCTGTTGGCTGAGAGCCACTTACTGTACTGTAAATGTTTGGAAAGCTGTAGGTTTAACTCATACAGGCCATTAATCACTGAGCACAATATACACACAGCTGCCTTTCCCTCTCTGCTGTTTGCGTGACAAGTCGGTTTCTCCTTGTTCTCCATCCCATCTTCTTAAACTTCTCCATCATCTTTAAAAAAATAAAATAAAATAACTACATTCTCCTACCATCCTGTGCTCTGAAAGCCTCCCCAGCCCACCACCGTTGCATCAGCTGAATCAGGATGTTTTGTCGGATGCTACTCCCGACTCCCCCCCCCCAATGCTTGGTTCTTCCTATTTCTAAGGGAAGTCCTGGGTTGTGGCCCAATCATTTAAGTTTTTATTAAGATGCAGAGATAGTGCTGCTGGTTGATTGCCGCATGGAGCCGCATGAGGAAAGGGTGCGGCAAAGACCCCCAATTAGACGTCATTTAAAGAAGACCAAGATAGTAGAGCAATTACAGCACCAATGTAGGGAAGTTCTGTGTTTAAAAGGCTGCAGCTCTGAACTTTTTCCTTCCTATATGTGTATATCTGTCTATCTCTCTCTCTCTA
>JAUZNJ010032375.1:0-13706 GCA_034780135.1 Jordanella pulchra | reverse complement strand
AGGAGGCCCTACACCATACTAATAAGTTACTGTGGTCTAAAACCAGGTGTTTCAGTTTCATTGTCCAACCCCTGTAGTTGCTTAGATTAGTTGACTTTCATAGTTTAAGAGTTTTTAACTGACATTGTTGATTAAGAGTAAAATCATTTTTCCAATTTTTTTGAAAGGAAATTGTGAATTTATTCTATGTGTGTGCAGAGATTTCCCTTTGACCATGAGTTTAAATCACACTTTGTGTCCAAATAAAGAGCCAGTTGAACAACACAGGACAGTCCGGATGTTATTTGATCAAATAACATCAGTTACAAAACCAACTGTGATAAACCTGACTAAAACTAGACTGGTTTGGTGATTCCAGGACAGAGTTCTTCAGTTGGATCAATACTGGCTGTTTTTACAGACAGAGTGACACAAATCCTCCTGTTATTGCGGATAATAGATTGAAAGGATCTAGTTAAGACCAAAGGAATTTGAAAACTTGATTCCTCTTTACTTTTTGTAGCTTAAAAAGGAAAAAGAAACAAAACATGGATAATAAAACAAAACTTTTTTTTAACTTCTGAATACCTAAAAATACTTGGATACCGATGTTTGAGTCTGTTATCTGAAGAATTCACTCTGACGTACTTCCATTTAAAAATATTTTATTAACCAGAAGGAAATTTTAAAAACGATGATGCAGAGACTCAGAGCTCTCTCTCTTTCATGTCATCATATTCGTGAACGAACGACCAAGGGGGGGGGGGGGTTTACTAACTGCACATTTATGGAATCAGGCCATTGCTGAGCAGCCTTGCATCTGTTATAGTTCTTTCTCTCTACAATCTATTTCTCAGTTAAATCAGTTACTGCTGCAGTAAAAACTCCACGAGTTCACATCATCTGGTTCTTCCACGATGAAAGGATCTGCTGCAGTTCAAGTCCTCAAACTTTGCATCAAACTTGTCCTCAATAAAAGAAACGTTTGTTGTTTTTATGTGAGCAACCTCAGCAGACGAGCGATCTGAGGACGACTTGGGATGATTGTGGTTCAATACTTGGACCTTGAAGCATCTGATTATTAAAATAAATATCTTAATAAAGGAACCCTGAGATTTTCTTTACAAAGACGCAGTAAAACGCTCAACTAGGGGAAAGAAATGAGCAGCGATTAAAGCTGCAGTCATACAGATAGAAGGTCCGTCAAATTAAAAGTCATCAATGTTCTAAAGAACATTCTAGCTACCAGACAAAGGTTCTCTAAGAACCAGTCCGTATTTTACTGAAGTCCATGAGATCATCCAACTTCAGCTGCTCCCTCACAGCGCAGCCTGCAGGACAGCTGCACCCCCTGCAGCTGCTGAAGGAAAACAGAACATTGGACTGATGGCCACTGAAGCAGGAGAGGACTTGCTCCTCAGTATTGCATCGGGTCTCTTATTGCATCTATCTATTATCCACACACACACACACCCACACACCCACACACACACACACACACCCACACACACACACACACACCCACACACACACACACACACACCCACACACACATATATTTATAGTCTTCATAACGTTTTGGGATTGAGGAGTGATTGTTGAAGTTTAAGAAGCTGTCCATGTCAGCATCCTGCATGTCTCCAGGAAGGGCGGGTCTTAGCGTTTCGATCTGTAGTAAACAAATGTTGCCAAGACAACAACTGATGCAACAACGATGGCCGTCCTCCATCGGGAAAAGCTTTGGATCACACCAACCTGGAACATGAAGGGTGAACGGGTCAGGTTTGGGCCACCGAACCTTGAAGCCACATGGATGAGGTGGGTCACTCACCCATCCTCCCTGCTGCACCAGCCAGGGGTAAAGCAGCTCTCTGATGACCTGGAGAACCCAGCTGATCACCATCCGGATGTTCTCCAGGTGGTTGGAGGTCAGAGCCTTGGAAAGAAACAGGCTGAATCAGCTGCTCTATATTCAGTGAATCATCAGTGATTATATGCCTACAAACGTTGGAAATAATCAGAACTATAAATAGTAAATCATCTTTCTCATCCTTCCTGGAGCATAACTGGACATCAGTGTTTTCACATTAAATAAAAATAGGAATGAAGGTGATCAGCTGAGCCGAGCAACTCAAGAGCTTCGATTGAACTAGGCCACTTCTTCAATCTGTCACTGAAACATTTTTCTTATGCTTTGATTGCGTTAATGACTCTGCTGACGTAGAATGGAGAAGCCCGGTCACTTACCCTGTATATGAGTCTGTAGGCCAGATGGAAAAGAGCCACCACTCTGCCCCAGTTGATGCCCTCGATAAAGATGCTTCTGGCCACCATCATGAAGACTTCCTTGGCGCAGTTAACCTGAACCTGGTTGATCAGCCTGACAGAAGGTCAGCGGGTCGTTAAGTACGATCAGGGGGATTGGTCAGCACATAATCAGCCACTGGTTCAGAAACCATCGATTCCAGGGACCCAGCTTCACTTTAAGGAAACCTTATGTGACCTTTATGTCTGAGCCCAGTGGATCTCGATCCATTTCATTTATATATTGTTTACAACAGATGTCGTCTTAAGACACTTTCTAAAAAACCAAAAAGTAAATAGCTTCAAATAATCCAGAGCGTTCAGGGTCCGCTCCATGTTGAGCCATGGACACCAACAGGATGTATTAAAGGTCAGATGCCGGAGCCTCACCCATCCCAGTCATCAGCTCTATTCCTATTGGCTGGTTTCTGTTTCTATTGGGCGTCTAAACGTTGCAAACTGCAATCAGGAAAAGTCCAGTTTATGAAAAAAAAACTTCTAACAAAAGGTTTTTTTGTTTGAGGAAGTTGTGGCTTATCAGTCACTAAACTTCAATGCAACATTTTTTCACATCACGAGTCACATAATCAACAACCTACTTGCAAAAAAAGGGAAGAAGAAGACAGGAAGCAGTGCGGCGCATTATTTTAATGAGTTAACTAGTGAAAACATGCAGAATATGAACAAGGATGAAAACAACGCATCAACAGACCGGTTATAAAAACCAGCCTCCACAGCAGAACAGCCTCAGTTTACCGACTGTCTCTGAATGAATCGCACCAATCCATTTCTGATGGAGATGGAGTAGTTGTTGACCGAGGACACAGACTCTATAGAAACACCAGAGGATCAACCAATCAGCTGCAGCATCAGCTCACAGTCCTGCTGCATTTTTCTCCTGTTTGTTTCCTCTGAAGTATTTCATACATTGAACTGATGAAACCGAGTCCTTGTCACTGCATCCAAACCACTGATGGTGGATCAGTCGGTCAGTGGATCAGTCGGTCGGTGGATCAGTCGGTCAGTGGATCAGTCGGTCAATGGATCAGTCGGTCGGTGGGTCAGTCGGTCAGTAGATCAGTCGGTCGGTGGATCAGTCGGTCAGTGGATCAGTCGGTCAGTGGATCAGTCGGTCGGTGGGTCAGTCGGTCAGTAGATCAGTCGGTCAGTGGATCAGTCGGTCGGTGGATCAGTCGGTCGGTGGATCAGTCGGCCGGTGGGTCAGTCGGTCGGTGGATCAGTCGGTCGGTGGGTCAGTCGGCCGGTGGGTCAGTCATTCAGTGGATCAGTCGGTCAGTGGATCAGTCGGTCGGTGGGTCAGTCGGTCAGTGGATCAGTCTGTCGGTGGATCAGTCGGTCAGTGGATCAGTCGGTCGGTGGGTCAGTCGGTCGGTGGGTCAGTCGGTCGGTGGATCAGTCGGTCGGTGGGTCAGTCGGTCAGTGGATCAGTCATTCAGTGGATAAGTCGGTCGGTGGATCAGTCGGTCGGTGGATCAGTCGGTCGGTGGATCAGTCGGTCGGTGGATCAGTCGGTCGGTGGGTCAGTCTGTCGGTGGATCAGTCGGTCAATGGATCAGTCATTCAGTGGATCAGTCGGTCGGTGGATCAGTCGGTCGGTGGATCAGTCGGTCAGTGGATCAGTCATTCAGTGGATCAGTCATTCAGTGGATCAGTCGGTCGGTGGGTCAGTCGGCCGGTGGGTCAGTCGGCCGGTGGATCAGTCAGTCGGTGGATCAGTCGGCCGGTGGGTCAGTGGATCAGTGGGTCAGTGGATCAGTCATTCAGTGGATCAGTCGGTCATGTGTATAGCCTACTGTGTTAACAGCCGTTAGCTGGGTTGGGTTTCTGGGTGTTCATTCCACTTCCTTGGCCTCCTCTCCTAGTTTCCCGGACCACCAGAACCAAGCTGTGCTCTACTGAGTTACATACTAGTTAAACTGGTTATTGGAAAAGAACCAGGCAGTTCCTCCATGGGTGGACTCCAGTTCATTCATGGAGAGAAGAAACAGAACCAGGATTAAAAAACTCTTCTCAGACTGTTTTCCTACTGAATCCATTAAATCTATCCTTATGTTTTATAACGGCTCGGTTTGATGTTTTTATTTTGGTTGTCTGGTGTCTTTAAGCTGTTCTCTGCTTTCTTTCCCTCTTGTTTACAGATGTGGTAGCAGAGACTCCAAGGAGTTACTCTAGATCTATTTTTGCTGTTTTAGTTTTTCTCTTCCTGTCTCCATCTCTTTCTTTCTCACCATACTTCCATGTCTGCATCCAGCTTATACCTTTTTACTCCCTAAATAAAGTTTCATACAATGAGGGTCATAATGTTCTGCTTGTAAAGCAAAGCTGTTGGGCTACCTTCTAACTCTGGGACATCTATTCCAGAGATAAAGTAGCAAAACAGAACACAAACTGAAAGTCCATAATAATAATAAAACTAATAATAGAACACAATGATCCAGGTCCATCATGCAGATCTCTGCTTCCTGTTCAACCCTTCTCCAGACGGTTGACTCCGCCTCTCTCAAGCTGGTGGCTGAGGCTTTATTCTCACTCTAACATGGCTCAGATCCAGTCTACTCTGTAGCCAAACTGCTACGCCTATAAATGGACTTCTCAGCACAGGAACTTCTTCCTGATCGCTGCGTCTCTTTTTCTTTTCCTTTCAGTGCATCGGCTGTTCCTCAAACAGCCAGTAGGTGGCAGTAGATGGTCCCACCCTGCGGGGGTCCTCCTGTTATGAGGGATTGTTGTAAAGCTAGCGGCTCATCCAGGAGGAGAACATGTTCTCCACAGAAGAAGCTGCACCTGGACAGGAAGTCAGAGTCTTTAAACCTGCTGTGTCAGCTGGATGCAGGCCAGACCTGCTCCTCTTTACTGCACTTTTACTGTGACTGTGGGTGGAACCGTCTGGACTTTCATCTCAAGACATTTCCAGGATCAAATGTACCAATAGACATGTCTTCTGAGGTTTATGTAACCAATCAGGCCTCAGCCTGCAGCATGGCGGCGATCCGACCCTGTGATACGTCATGGATGGCATCAGGAGATCTTTTAAATCACAACACTGTTTTCTACAGAGTTATATCACAATAAAAGAGACAAACGACTGAGATACTATAGTTCTAGGTTTTCCTGTGTAGGTTTACAGTCATTTCCAGTCAGTACGGACCTCTCTGAAGGCCAGATGCCGACTCATCATCACAGTATCAGAGCAGCGACTTCATTAATCCGTCTGCATTAAACCAAACATCTTATTGAACAGTTTGTCTCTACAGAGCAGTGAAGCAATGGCTGCAGCAACAAGAAGCATTTGATGTGACCGTCTGATCTTCAGCAACCGACCATTTCATTGGTTGAGACCTGCCTCCGTTAGCTTGACTAACAAAGGTTCTTTGACCCCTGACCTAGAGGTGCGTCTCCACGAGTGACCGGGTGGATCCAGTGATGTCACCGCTCCCTGCTGTCTGAGAGCGAGCGACGGCGCTGGATGTGATGCGGCAGCTGAACGGCGTCCAGGACCCAGAATCAGGATCACAGCGGATCTTTAACCGCGGCTTACATCGCAAACACATCCACTCCCTGATTGGTCAGTTCAGATTTTCAGCCACATTTCATCTCTGATGACTCAAACCAACACAGACCAGCTGTAGCAGAACCGATTCTGCTCAGTGACCCGACCTGCCGGGCCTCCCAGCAGCCCCAGGAGCTCTGATTCAATCCGTCTTTATCACCGTTTAAACAGATTCTGTGTTTCTGATCGAGTGACGAGCTTTGAGGCGACATCTGTTGGGAATCAGAGCCTTTTACCGTCCTATGAGGAAATGACGGAGAGGATGGAGTGATGGAGAGGATGGAGTGATGGAGAGGATGGAGTGACTGAGAGGATGGAGTGACTGAGAGGATGGAGTGATGGAGAGGATGGAGTGATGGAGAGGATGAACTGACGGAGAGGATGGAGTGATGGAGAGGATGGAGTGACGGAGAGGATGAACTGACGGAGAGGATGGACTGACGGAGAGGATGGAGTGACGGAGAGGATGAACTGACGGAGAGGATGGACTGACGGAGAGGATGGAGTGATGGAGAGGATGAACTGACTGAGAGGATGGAGTGATGGAGAGGATGGAGTGACGGAGAGGATGGACTGATGGAGTGACGGAGAGGATGGAGTGACTGAGAGGATGGAGGATTGGAGAGGATGGAGTGACGGAGGAGTGAAATGCTTACCGGTGGAACTCTGCGTTCCTGTTCAGCTCGTCTGCGATCTTCAACAGCTGATCCACCACTTCCTTCACCTCTGGATCATCCAGTTCATGCGGCCTTCCTCCCAGATCCTCGGAGTCCACATGGCGGCCGGGATCCTCCGTGTTGATCCGCTCTATCACATACCTGGAAGACATTCAGCCCTGAGCAACAGGTCCGTCAGGTTGGATCACAGACTGCAGAAGACGCTGATCTTTTATGAAACAGAAATGCTTTCAAGCCTTCAGGTTCAGGCCCCGCCCACTAATTGGACACTTTTCTAAAGAAACACGATCAACGAACAGCATCAAGAGATTCTGGATCCAAAAACCTGTTCCAAGGGAGCGTCTGTGGCATGTGGCCTGTTTCCTGTTACACTGAAGAACTAATCCTGGATAACAATAAATAAATGTTACATATGAGCAAAGGAAGTTATTAGTGCTGTTTATATGCAGAATTAGTGACGAAGCTTTTGGTTTGTGATCAGTGTGACTGCACAGATTCACCAAACTGCTTGTTAGCCGGGTGGGGAGCAAGCTAGCTGCACCCGCTACGTCACCATGGCAACTAATGGCTGACTGCTTTGGTGAAACCTAGAGATCCTGACTTCATGACAGAGAGGAGGCAGAAACAAACTCACCCTCTGAGCACCACCACGCCCTGCTCCAGGATGGGATCATCGATGACGTCTGAAAGAAGCACAAGAACATGAGGAGCTCAGCTTCACCTGGGCTGCAGAAAACCAAACCACCGCTCCACCCTGATCTAACCGAGTCACCAGAGACCGAGTCGTCAGAGGCCGAGTCACCAAAGACCTACGCTGACAGAGTCACCAGAGGCTGAGTCACCAGAGGCTGAGTCACCAGAGGCCGAGTCACCAGAGGCCGAGTCACCAGATACCTACGCTAACCGAGTCACCAGAGACTGAGTCACCAAAGACCTATGCTGACAAGTCATTGGAGGCCGAGTCACCAAAGGCCGAGTCACCAGAGAACTACGCTGACCGAGTCACCAGAGACTGAGTCACCAGATACCTACGCTGACCGAGTCATCAGAGACCGAGTCATCAGAGGCCGAGTCACCAGAGACCTACGATGACCGAGTCACCAGAGGCTGAGTCACCAGAGGCCGAGTCACCAGAGGCCGAGTCACCAGAGACCTACGCTGACCGAGTCACCAGAGACCAAGTCACCAGAGACCTACGCTGACCGAGTCATCAGAGGCCGAGTCACCAGAGGCAGAGTCACCAGAGGCAGAGTCACCAGAGACCTACGCTGACAGAGTCAACGGAGACTGAGTCACCAGACACTGAGTCACCAAAGATGAAAGAGACCTATGCTGACCAAGTCATCGGAGGCCGAGTCACCAGAGACCTACGATGACTGAGGCACCAGAGACCAAGTCACCAGAGACCTACACTGACAACCACAAGAGAACGAGTCACCAGAGACCTACGCTGACGAGTCACCAGAGACCGAGTCACCAGAGACCTACGCTGATGACAACCAGAGACTGAGTCACCTGAGACCTACGCTGACAAGTCACCAGAGACCTACGCTGACAAGTCACAAGAGACCTACGCTGACAAGTCACCAGAGGCCGAGTAACCTTAGACCTATGCTGGCGACCACCAGAGACCGAGTCACGATAGACCTACGCTGATGACCACCAGAGACTGAGTCACCAGAGACCTACTCTGATGACTCACCAGAGGCCTACGCTAACGAGTCACCAGAGACCTACGCTGATGACCACCAGAGGCCGAGTCACCTGAGACCTACGCTGACGACCACCAGAGGCCAAGTCACCTGAGACCTACGCTTACGATCACCAGAGGCACAGTCACCAGAGACCCATGCTGACGAGTCACCAGAGACTTACGCTGACGAGTCACCAGAGATCTACGCAGACGAGTCACCAGAGACCTACGCTAACGACCACCAGAGACTGAGTCACCAGAGACCTACGCAGACGAGTCACCAGAGACCTACGCTGACTGAGTCACCAGATACCAAGTCACTGAGTCACCAGATACCAAGTCACCAGAGACCTACACTGACGACCCCCAGAGACCGAGTCACCAGAAACTTATGCTGACCAAGTCACCAGATACCAAGTCACTACAGACCTACACTGACGACCCCCAGAGACCGAGTCATCAGAGACCTACGCTGAGGACCACCAAAGACCTACGCTGACGAGTCACCAGAGACCTACGCTGACTGAGTCACCAGATACCAAGTCACCAGAGACCTACACTGACGACCCCCAGAGACCTATGCTGATGAGTCACCAGAGACCTATGCTGACGAGTCACCAGAGACCTACGCTGACGACCACTAGAGACCCAGTCACCAGAGACCTACGCTGACAAGTCATCACAAGAGACCTACGCTGACAAGTCACCAGAGGCCGAGTAACCTTAGACCTATGCTGGCGACCACCAGAGACCGAGTCACGATAGACCTACGCTGATGACCACCAGAGACTGAGTCACCAGAGACCTACTCTGATGACTCACCAGAGGCCTACGCTAACGAGTCACCAGAGACCTACGCTGATGACCACCAGAGGCCGAGTCACCTGAGACCTACGCTGACGACCACCAGAGGCCAAGTCACCTGAGACCTACGCTTACGATCACCAGAGGCACAGTCACCAGAGACCCATGCTGACGAGTCACCAGAGACTTACGCTGACGAGTCACCAGAGATCTACGCAGACGAGTCACCAGAGACCTACGCTAACGACCACCAGAGACTGAGTCACCAGAGACCTACGCAGACGAGTCACCAGAGACCTACGCTGACTGAGTCACCAGATACCAAGTCACTGAGTCACCAGATACCAAGTCACCAGAGACCTACACTGACGACCCCCAGAGACCGAGTCACCAGAAACTTATGCTGACCAAGTCACCAGATACCAAGTCACTACAGACCTACACTGACGACCCCCAGAGACCGAGTCATCAGAGACCTACGCTGAGGACCACCAAAGACCTACGCTGACGAGTCACCAGAGACCTACGCTGACTGAGTCACCAGATACCAAGTCACCAGAGACCTACACTGACGACCCCCAGAGACCTATGCTGATGAGTCACCAGAGACCTATGCTGACGAGTCACCAGAGACCTACGCTGACGACCACTAGAGACCCAGTCACCAGAGACCTACGCTGACAAGTCATCAGAAACCTACGCTGACCGAATCACCAGAGACCTACTCTTACGAGTCATCAGAGCTCCACCCACCAGCTGAGTCAGCTTCCATCTACCGAGAAACGATTCGTCCTGCTAACCCTGTCCGCTGCTGCAGCTGCACTGATGCAGGTCCTGCAGTACGATGACGTCATGGCTCCACCATCAATAGGTCCCTGGATACGAAGCATCACGTCAGGCTGATGGCTCATCTATATGGATGAACTACACGACGGCTGTTCAAGTAGTTTCACTAACTCCTCCTCCTCCTCCTCCTCATCATCATCATCATCATCCCTCCCGCTCCATCTTTTTATAGACGAGCAGAATCTTCATTTCAAGGGAAACAAAGTTCAAGCTGTGAAACCTGCTAAAAGAATCCTGTTTCACAAGAAACAATGAAAGTAGAATGAAGTGAATGTTCGCAGCTGCTGGGATCAAACCATCGGCTGGTTTACCGGGTGTGAGGAGACATCTGAGGTACGCAGGCAGACTAGTTGAAAAAAATGAATATCGAACCCTAACCTGATGTATGGAGGACGGATGGATGATCGCAATGACAGTATGTTGTCGGATTTATGAACACATCCACTGATTTATTTTGTTCTAAAGAGCAGAAGCTGCTACTCTGCATCCATTCTGTCATACCCGTCAACCAGTCAGCCAAAGGGATTTCCCCTTTGGGGACTTGGCCAAGCATGATCTATTGGAGGCATAGTGACAGGACCCCAGACTGTCACATCTCTCCCCCTCTTTTCCGAAGCACGTCCTCGTGCTCCACGCAGGCTGCCACAATTAATTTTAGAATCCATGGCATAGCACATGGATCCTGCCAACAACACCAAATGTGGCAAGGTGCAAACTACAGAGGGCCCAGGGATTTGATCCCAGCACTCCAGGGTGAAAGTCATACGTGTCAACCAGTCAGCCAAAGGGATATCCCCTTGGCCAAATAGCCAAGGCGCATGACCTGTTGGAGGCATAGAGACAGGACCCTACGCTGTCACACATGGATCATCTTGGACCTTTCATCAGATGACTTCAGACTGAACCAGGCTCATCATCTGCCAACAATCAATCTGTGACTGACATGAACCAGAAATCTATAATAGATTTCATTCATGCAGGGCTGGTGATCCGGATTCAACTGGACGGAGCGTCCAGACACTCCTCCCTCTGCTCCACGTTGGAGCTGCCACGACCAGGGATGCCATGACCCAGTGTGGCCCGATGTTTGGCCCCATGCAGGCCCCGCGTCCATCTTTCCGACTCTGGGCCCAGTTCAGCACATACGTCCCACAGCACTGCCCGTCAGGCGTGGAATCGGCCCGGAAACCTCAGTGCTCCCTGAGAACCTGGAGCCTCTGGTCTCTGATGGTGACTAACGTCGTCCAGTGTCAATCATCCACGGTCACTATGCACCGACATCACTGCTGTGTTTCAGTGTCGTCGTCGTCTCGTTCGGTAGGGGGCGCTGCCGGCAGGAAACTGGTTGAATGGTCGGGTCTGAGTGTCGGGACATTCTGAGCGACCACAATGAACAAAACAGCGGCAGAGATACTGAGGGAGGCCGCTGCTGCGTTAGAGCAAGTGCCTGCTTCTGACGGACCTGTAGCAACGCCAACTGCTCCTGAGCAAGACGGGTATCCGGGTCAGCACGGACCTGAGGAAGAGCGGCTCCTGGCGTCACCCTGCTGCGCATGACAGAATGCTTTTTGTTTTCGAGTTATGGACAGTACTTTGCTGGCAGACCATGAAAACATAAAGCAATATCTGCTGTGTTTTCACTTTGATTATGGCATCAAATGTTAAAGTGTTAAAGAAGAAAATGCAAACAGGAGGATTGATTACTAATTTCATTTATGAGTCAAATATGCAGCCACATTCTTAAAATGAAAAGGTATTTCTGAAAATGCTTTTTCATTTTCAAATTTGACATTTCAAATTGAATTAGGTTTGTATTTGCTGGGGTACATTTTGAAAAATAAATCTCAAATGTCTTTTTCATTTTAATTAAGTAAAAGGATGAGCAGTGTTAAAGAAGAAAAGGAAAATGCAAACAGGATGATTGATTACTGATTTCATTTATGAGTCAAACAATGCAGCCACATTCTTATAATGAAAAAGCATTTCTGAAGAGGCTTTTTCATTTGAAATATGGAAACGATTTGCTTCCATAAGGTTTGCATGGAGGCTGCAGCTTGTGAACAGGCCCCGGGTCCTGTCTGCATCCTCAACACATCACCTCTTCTTTTCACATTCAGATCATATCTGGTCAAACTCAAACCACTTCTGTTCAAATGTGACGTAAAAGGAAACGGATGGTTTTCTGTCTTTTTACCAAACTGCCTCCAAGTTTTTTCTGTTTTATTTAACCAGCTGTAACTATTGGGGACGTTTTTCTTTGAATCCCACTGATTAGTTGTTTAATTATATAAAAATTGTGGATATTTTCTGTCATTTATTCTGTTATTTTATCAACTCAAAATGAACTTGTTGCTTTTCAGAGTTTGTTTGAATGTTTTGATGACCTCGCTGGTTTTGAATCAGTAGAAACGTCTCCAGTGTGGGAATGAAAAGCAGCGAAGTTCACACTGAACTCTGATCCACCCGCAGGATCCAGGCTGCTCTCAATGTTCCGACCCGGTTCTGGGACGGATCTCCTCCAGAACCTGCAGGGTTGGTGTTTTTCTCTGAACCTTAGCAGCTCATTATTGGACCGGAGGACTCGGAGCCTCCAGGAAGCAGCAGAAACTCGTGTTCCCAACAAACGCGGGCCTCTAAATACTTCAACAAGAAGTTGGAGCAGAAAGTCCAAACAGAACCGGGCAGGAGGAGCTGAAGGTTCCTCCATGTTTAGTTCTGAGGAGATCCTGGAGGTTCGGCCCGCTGGTTCTCCTGGATGAACCATAAATGGCTTCACATACCTTCTCCTGCCTCTGCGCCCTCCATTTCCTCGTCTCCTCGCTCGGCCATGGGTCCAAACTCTTCTCAGGGATCCAACTGGGTTTTCAGAACCACAGGCTGCAGATCAGGAACCAAACAGAGTGACGAGACCCGGTTAATTCGGGATGGACCGGTCCGGTTTAATGTTTTACTTTCCTTCCTTTGGCGGAAATAACGCGGAAGTCCCGGGTCAGCGGAACCACGCCTTCCTTCCCAGAACTCACCGAGTTCGGGTGAAACCGACAGAACTTTACAGCCGAACCGGCAGAAAGCGGATCCGCTTTTCATTTAATCTTAGTGTTGAAATTAAATGAATGAACTACAATCGGAAAAGTTTGACTTGTTGTCAAAAATGGTAGCATCAAAATCATAGATAATAAAAACTTTATTTGAATAAGGAAATTTAAAATGAACCTAAAATAAAAAATAATAAAATGCTTTGAATTTACCTACAGTGTCATAAATGTTGATTAACGCCGCTTCTTTTGTGAAAACTTATTATTTTCTGAAAACATTAAATATACCAAACAACGGCAAAAATGTATCCAGTAAGTTTTGTAGTGTTAAAGTAACACTTGAAGAGTTAAATCTAACACCCATCGAGTGCATTTGATCTCACTGAATTAGCGCTAAATTGACTCTAGTTTAGATCTAACTGAAGCTGTTGTAACAACTCTGAAACAGACACTGCATAACTCTGCATATTTAACTCTGTGGAATTTAGTGTATAATTGATGTTTAGTATTTCATTTGTAAGGAAAATATATATTTAGATTGCTAATTATCTGATATACTGAAATAGATCTTTGTTTATCCTCCCAATAATCTGAATTATATTTAATTCTGTATTTTGATTAGGGCTTATTATGAAGTGATATAACTTTTGCAAGAAAAGATAATAGAATAGAATAGAATTCAACTTTATTGTCATTGAACTGTTGCAAGTACAAGCAACCAAATGTAGTTTGCATCTATCCAGAAGTGCTAAACAGGATATAGATGTTTATATACAGGTTTACAGGATGGTTAAAGA
>JAUZNJ010032374.1:0-13706 GCA_034780135.1 Jordanella pulchra | reverse complement strand
GCTGGTTTTCCTTAGATAGAAAACTTTTAACTAATCTGTCTGTGTGATTTGAATGAACTGTCTTTGTGAAGTGCCTTTAGATGACATGTGTTGTGATTTGGCGCTATATAAATAAACTGAATTGAATTGAGAGTTGCCAGCGGATGAACTGACTGGACCGAGAACTGGGTCTCTGAACTGGACCGAACTGAAACAAATTGCCCTACCTTCCCATCGAGCAGTATCTTTCATCCTTCCCCTCCTTCATTCTGATGCTTAATAATTGCTCTGCTTGGGTTGGAAAATAAGGTAGAATAGATATTTTTGCTTGAGTTTGTGTTTTGCCTGAAATAAGCTTTCTGTTTTCAACTTTTATGTTGTCGAACCAAAAGTGACCAATTGAATGGCTAGCATCTTTAGCATTGAGCTACCTCATGCCTGGCCACATCTGTAATCCACATCGTTTGCCTAACTTCCTTTGTTTCAGCCAAAACCGACTGAATAGGAATTCCTGGGACCAGCTAATCTAACCAATTCTCTTTCAGCTTTATTCAAATTAATGTTTTTCTGAGCCATTATTCATTTTCACTGTAAAATCGTACAAAACTTTGCTGTTTTGACTGCATTTAATATCTCTGCATCAGGGTCTATTCACGTCTACCTGCTGTTATTTTTAAAGGACATTTTAAATGAATTAAGCTTTAAAGCTTGAACCACTTTTTCACTTTTATTTGTTTTTACTTGTGCTTATTTCCAGTAGTGTTAACGTTTTTAGTGATTACTAGTTAATAAAGGTACCATTGTTTTAATCTGTGGTTGTTTGTGCTTATTTTATATAGTGAACGGTTAAACACTCAGGCCAGACTCACTCTTTTTGATTGAGGGTTGAATGAACAGAGACATTTTCTTTGTTGATCATTAATAACTCTGCTGATAGCCATAGTCTAAATTACTAAATTGGTGAAAGGCAACTAGATTTTCACAAGTGAATCTAGGAGCCCCACTTTGAGTAAAAGGCTAAGAACCCTGTTATTAAACAAATTACAGTTATAATCATTTAACTAATAATAATTTATTGATTTTACCCTTGATTCTAAATGACTTATTAAATGCTACAACTTCCAGTTCTATTTATGGACGATAATCATAATCTTCCAGTAAAATAACACAACAATTTCATAGAATGACGCACCAACTCAAAACTTCACACAACTCGTTGATGCCCTACTTTGCAGTGAAATAGACAATAAAAATCTTTTATTTATTTAAAAAAAATCATAAATAATATAACACTGTTGTCTGGCAAACACTGCAGGAGCATCATTTAGCAGTCAAAACTATAAATATGACACAATTAAGTATATGGGAATTTATAAATTAATGATGAGCGCTAAAACTAGGCTTGGCCTTGCATAATCAGTGCATTCTGGAAAGATGGCTGAGCCAAAGACAAAAATCACATATTAATAGATACAGCAAATAATAGTAGGCAAATTAAGTGTCTAAAATATACACTTTCTAACACTTACTGATAGTGAAACATGACATAATATATATGTATATATACATATATATTATGTCATATACATATGTATATATACATATACATACATATATATTCTGCTCCAGGTATTTAAGTCTTTGACGTGGACACCTCCCTCATTCCAGGCACATTCCACCAGGAGGAGGCCCAGGAACCTCTCAGAACATGCTTAGGGTAAAATGTGAAATTATGTGATTTCTTTGGCATATTGTCTACTGTATGTGGCTTTCTTTTTAAACAGTATTCTATACAGAATACATTTTTCTCTTTTTGTCTAATTGTCAACAAAGACAAAAAAAAAGTGTGATCCACACAACTCCTTGTTGTCCTCCATTTCTTATGAGTCACTGTGGGTCAGCTGGGTCAGACAATAATGGTTAAAGGTATGGTTAAAAGTTATTATATTTTGCTTTGAATGTCTGAAAAACTTTGAAGATGTTTTAAGACAAGAATGTAACTTTGTTGAACCCAAATATATGTCTAGTTAAAAAAAAAGGTTATTAAAAAAGCAGTCTGTACATCAAAATGAACTCCTATATCAATACTGTCTTAAAATTAACTCTTTTAAAATACCCCAATTCTGCCTAATAAACTGAAAAAATTTAGAAGAAATTGTATGCCAGCTAAACTTCTCTTTCTGCTGTCTTGAGTTTTACCCAAAGGTTTAATTAAGAATGTTTTACTTGTTTAAGAGTCTGATTTGATTCAAATCATGAACATATCCCTTATGTCAGGTGCTTCTTCCTGGGCCTCAAATAAAGGATAATCAAACCATTGTTAAAAAAGCTTGGATAAATTAATCCTGCAGAACCTTTTCTTTATTAGTAAAATTATTTCAAAAGTTCAGTTTTCAAAGGTTAAATTCCTGCTTAACAATGACCAGCTGCTTTGATGGCTTCCAGTCAGGTTTCCAAGCCAACCACAGTATTGTGACTGCCCTGATTAGGGTGTTTAATGACATTGGCATAAATTATGACTCTGCTGGTATTATTGGGCCCCAGTGAAGACCTTGACAATGTACACCACTTGATTTTATTAGAGCGTCTGGAAAACTGAGACGACCTTTTTGGTACAGTACTGGATTGATTTAAATCCTACCTGAAGGACAGGAACTTCTAGGTGTCATTATAGAAACTCTAAATCAGAGACAACAAAAATCACATGCAGGGTTCCTCAAGGTTCCATTCTGGTGCCCCCCCATTCAATATCTATATGCTCCCTTTAGCTCAGATTATAGCAAACAACAACATCAGTTACCATAAATATGCAGACAACGCACAGCTTTATATCACAATGTCACTACGTGACTATGAACCAATCAGAGTGTTGGTTAGACACATAGAACAGATCAAAACGTGAATGTGCCATAATTTTCTCCAACTGGATAACAACAAAACTAAGGTAATAATCGGCGGACCAAAGGAGGAGAGATCCAGAGTTAGCTCACCACTTCACCTACTACAGCTAGAAACCCCAGATTATGGACAAAATCCTGGTGTCATGATTGACTCAGAACTGAACATTCAGAGGCACATAAAGGCAGTCAAGTCAGCCCTTTATCTCCTGAAGCTTCTAGTTCAAGCCTACCCTGTAAAGCCAGAACTAGAAATTAACAGTGAAAGGCAGAATTTAGTTCATAAGCTCCACTTATCTGAAACAAACTCCCAGAAGATTGTAAAAGTGCTGAAAGCCTAAGTTCTTTTAAGTTGAAGTTAAAAAACATTTGTTTAGAAATATATTTGGCTGTAGAAGTTAACAGTTAACTGAGGTATAATTTGTTTAAGTTTGAGGTCCAACTGTTTTATTTTTTTTACTACCTGCTTTTATTATGCTTTTATCTTCATTTTCTTTTTTTCCTGCTTTTATTTTGTTCTATTTTATTGTTTAATTCATGTAAAGAACTTTTAATTGTCCTTGTGCTGAATTGTGCTATGCAAATAAACTTGCATTGCTTGACCTTTTAAAACTTTGACAGAGATGTTTTTAATGATTAAAGATCTGCAATTAGAAACAAAATTTGTTCTTATTATTTTTACATTACTTTTGGGGTTTGCCTTAAATTTAGTTTGGTTTTAGTTCAAGGTAGTATTTATTTTTTAATACATTCTAAAAGAGGATCTTAGGTATTTCAGTCACTTGTACACTGCGAGGCAATACTGAAGGGGGGTGGGGTATTTAACTCTCTCTATATTGATCTCAGACTGCAGTGATAGCGTATCTACAAAGACTCACCTCTGTCTACCTTTGAATGACTTGTGATGGCAGCTTTATGACATGCTTATCATACCCTTAAGAGATTAAGTATATTGAAGGTACGTATGGTTATGTTCATAGCCTTTGTGATGCACTACACAGACTGGTTTGTAGCAGCATGTTTTGTTATACCTTAAGGTAGTCTTAATTTAAGGGATTTCTATTCTGATTCCATTTAGGCTCTGGTTGTTCCAATGAAGCCAGCTTTCTCTTGCTTCTACTTGCTTACTTTCTTTCTCCTGCACTAAATGTGTGTCTCTGCTTAAATTTTGTCTACCTCTCTGTGAACTGTGTTGTTGGGTTTCTTGTATGGCTCAATAAAGGAAGTGAGTCTGGTAGGGAGGTGCAACAATGGCCTTTGGCAGTGAACAATTAAACGTGTGAAAGTATCTGGTGGGCACATTAAAATTCAGATTCAACTCCCAGATGAAATGCTTGAAATAAAAGCAATGGAAAACAAATGTTTTAAATTTTCTTTCATGAAATGGAAAGAAAATCAATTAAACAATTGGTATGATCAAATCTGCGATTTTCCTTTAAAGCCACATTGCCCAGCCCTGATCTTTTCTTTGTTCTTTAAACCTTTTTCTTTCTGTTTCATGGACTGTACAGGCACAAGCTGTTCTTCTGTGTTATTGTACATAGACATGTGTGTTTGTGTATTATAACTATTCTAGTCTGAGTGATAATCATGGTTTACAACAAGAATGGCAATTCCAGTTCCTGTAGGTCAGTATCCTGCAATTTTTAGATTAATCCATGGTCCAGCACACCTGAATCAAATGGCTAAATTACCTCCTCAGTATGCAGTCAATCCTCAATCATCTAACTACTTGATTATTGTGTGCTGAACCAAAACACATCTAAAAGTTTCAGGATGCCAGCCCTCAGTGACAAAAATTCATTATTCTTTGATGCATGGACTGTGTATTTTTTTTTCAGCTCCGCACGAGGAAAAGGGTTACCATTAATTCCATTTCTGATAAGGAAGATTTCAGAAGCTCAGTGGCCTCTGTTAGAATTTGGAGAGGAGACAGAAAAGCTTTTTTAAGGCAGTGCTTTCCAATCCTGGTTCTCAGGTACCACTGCCCTGAATGTTTTAGATTTCTCCTCACTGCCAAAGACCTGACTTATATAACTGAATGATTACCTGACTTCTGAAGTACTTAACAGCTGCCAAGGAGGTCATGCAATTATCTGGATTAGGTGTGCTGCAGCAGACATCTAAAACATGCAGAGTATTAGTGACTGAGAAACGGGTTTATGTACTACTGGCTTAAGGTGTTTGCACATGTAGGAACTCCCATGCAGAATTTTATCTTCATGTGGTCCAGAAGTCTGTCTGTCTGTCTGTCTGTCCGTCTGTCTGTCCGTCCGTCCGTCCGTCCGTCCGTCCGTCCGTCCGTCCGTCCGACCGACCGACCGATCACATGAATTTATATTATATAACATTGTTCTCAATCAAACATGGGAACCACTAGTCCAATCTTAATACAGGTCATGGATTTATAAGGAACACATTCTGAGACAATATACAAAAAAAAATTCACACATTTGTTAGAGTTATAAAATGTATTTTCTGGACCACATGAAGGTGAACTGTCTGGAAGCTTTTAGATGTGCAGATGCCTTAAACTAATATCTCTCAAACCTGTTCCTTAGTCACCAATGCCCTACATTTTAGTTTTCTCTAATTTCAAATAATTACATGACCTTCACTGCCTTGAAGTGCCACAGAAGCTTGTCAGTCATTCAATTCTGTAAGTCAGATGTGTGACAGTGAGGAGAAATCTAAACCATGCAGTGCTGTGATACTTCAGGACCAGGATTGAGAACCACTGCCTTAAAATGCTTAAAATTCAGTTGCTTCTCCAAATTCTGACAGAGGTCATTCTGCTGCTGGCCTCGAAGGTGGGTATGGTATTGAAATAAAACTTTGTGCACAAATACCAGTTGCCACTTATTAGACGGGGATCTTCATTTCCAGCCTCTGTCTAGAGTGGAGAATTTTACTGAATTTTAATGTCACTATCTGTCAGTAACTGAATTTAAAACAGTCATCTTTTGAGGAGACGACAGAAACACAGATTTAAATGAGTGTAACGGATGCATTTGTTGATAGATGAAACTAAACTGGGATGATCATTTTGATGTCAGTCTATTTAATCCCGAATTGTGTTTTCTTAGTATTGTAGTTTGTATAGTAATAATAATACAACAACAATTATAATGATAGTCAAATTCTATGCTATCATCATGTCAATGATAAATCTTCCTCAAGCTCCACGGTTACCTGTGGATCAGTGCTTGGTCCAATTCTTTACTATATATATTCTCCCAATTGGTAGAATTATTAGACAGCACCTGATTAATTTCCACTGCTATGCTGATGACACTCTGCTGTATCTGTCTATAAATCCTGACGAAACTAACCCATTACACTGACTACAGGCAGAAACCTGCATGACTTTTAAATTTCTGCTTCTGAATGTTGACAAAACCGAAGTTTTTGTCTTTGGACCATAGTCTCTGAAAAATAAACTGATTAGTCAGACACTTTATTTGGATGGGATTAAATTAATCTCAGATAGTAAAGTAAAAAATCTTGTGTTATTTGGTGTATACAAGTGTATTATATGGAGTTATTTTCTATCACGACCTGTCATTTAAATCTCATATCAAAGAGGTTTCTATAATTTCCTTATTTCATGTCCAGAATAGTGCAAAAATTAGAAGTGTCCTGTCCAGGAATGATGCTGAGAAATTGGTCCATGCATTTGTTGCTTTTGAGGCTGAACTACTGTAATTCTTTACTATACGAAAGTCCACAAACTGTAGTTAAAAGCCTTCAGCTGATCCAAAATGCTGCAGCCAGAGTTGTGATGAAAATTAGAAACAGATCATATTTCTCCTATGGTGGCTTCTCCACATTGGCTTCCTGTTAAACCTAGAATATAATTTAAAATCATACTTCTCACTTATAAAGCCCTAAATAACCAAGCTCCAACTTGTATCAGACATGTGATTGTTCCTTGTGTTCCTAACTAAGCACTTCGCTCTCAGTCTGCAGGTTTACTAGTGGTTCCTAGAATTTCTAAAAGTAGAATGGGAGGCAGATCTTTTAGTTATCAGGCTCCTCTCCTGTGGAACCAGCTACCAGTTTTAGTCCATGAGGCAGACACCCTGTCTACTTTTAAAGCTAGGCTTAAAACGTTCCTTTTTGATAAAGCTCATAGTTAGAGTGGGTCAGGTTATCCTGAGCTATCTCTATAGTTATGCTGCTATAGGACTAGACTTCTGGAGGATGTAGTGACCCCTTTTCATCATTCTATCTGCTTCATTCAATCTCTATTCTCCCATTATGCTGTATGTTAGTTCAACCTCTAACTTTATAGTCTCTCTGTTTTCTTTTCTTATCATAAGAGTTTCGTCTGGTCTGTTCATGTTTGCTGTGGCTCCATTCTGGAGAGAAATGTCAGCTGGACTGCTACCATCAACACATTTGTTTATACTTTTTGGAGCTTGGTCTGTTTTTCAGTGTTGTCCTGTTTCTCTAACTGTGACTAACTGGATGTGCTTTCTTTCCATCCTCTGACATAGGAGCTGGCTTGGAGCTCGTCTGCCTGGCTGTATCTTTCATGGACGGGGTTGCCTGTGGAGCTGGATGGCAGTTACCTTTTATATCTCTGCTTCTTTCTGTCTGTCTGCTTCTTTCTCCTTGAACCCCAGTCAGCCTCAGCAGATGGTCGCTCACACTGAGCCTGGTTCTGCTGGAGGTTTCTTTTTTTTAAAAGGAAGTTTTTTCCTCTCCACTGACGCTACATGCATGGTTGGTGTGAGGGGTTGCTGTTGAATTAATGAGTCAATGCAATCAGCTGGTTTTCCTTAGATAGAAAACTTTTAACTAATCTGACTGTGTGTTTTGAGTGAACTGTCTTTGTAAAGTGCCATGTGTTGTGAATTTGTACTATGTAAATAAACTGAATTGAATTGAATATAAAAGAGTGACTTTAGTAAACATGCACACTCTGAGCAAATAGTGCTTCTTTTTTATCATAGAAAAAAATCAAGTCTCACTGCAGTTTCAAATTCCTCAGGTGGATTTCAGTCTTACTTGTCTTACTGTTTTAGCATCTTGATGATTTTTATTGCTGTTTTTTTATATCTGTAAAGGTTGCTAGTCATCCAGGTCATGGTCAAACTTAAAAAGTTTATTTTAGGCAACTGGACATGAAGTGTTCTAGAAAACATATTCGTACTCATCATCACGCACTTCATACGGAACTGGGTTGCGGGGGCAGTTCCTCCAGCTCCCAGGCCAGCCAAGGAACATAGTCCCTTGAGCATGTCCTGTGTTGTCCCCTGGGCCTCCTCAGGGCTCTTTTCACCTCAAGAGACCAGTGCAGTGTTTGCATTATAGCAGCAGCCTCACCAATCCGTCTATCGATCTCCCGCTCCATTCTTTCCTCACTTTCAAACAGGACCCTAGTGTACTTTAACTCCTCCACTTGAGACAGGAACTCCCCTCTGGCTGAGAACCTTGGACTTGGAGGAACTGATTCTAATCCTGCACGCTTCACAGTCAGCTGCGAAACAGCCCCGCCAAACCAGGCCGCGCCATGTGTCTTGTTTGTTGTCATCGTGGGGGTTTTTGAGCCACTCTTTGTCTGATCTGTCACCCACCCCTGCCAGGGGCATTTAAGTTCATCCAAGCTCTGAAACCCCTCCACCACGTTAAGGTGGGGATTCAAGGAGGGGCTATACCAAAAGCTTGTTATCATTGTCAAGACAATTAAAAACTTTACACAGGCTTATCCTTCTGTTTCTAGTTTACCCTGTAACTCAGTAGATGAGCTGGTTGATATTTCCATTTCCACTCTAAAGCTGCAGATATAATTGATTCTATTTCTTCAATTAAAGGGAAATTTGTGTCTGGGAAGATGAAATCCCTATGGAGAAATGCTCCAGCAGTGAGAGAAAAAAAGTGGGAGTGTTGAAAAGTTGAACAAAGGTGGTGTAAGTTCTCTATGAAATCTACAAATACAAACTCAAATATAATTCACAACTAAAATATGCAAGAGTTTCTTTCTTCTCTAATATTACCATTGAAAACATTACCATTGCTCCTTATTTACCACCACTTGTTTTATTAAAGGATCAATGTCAAAGCAGAATCTAGAAAAACTAATCCATACATTTATCTTTAGTAGAATAAATTACTGCAATAGTGTCTTCATGGGATTGCCTAAAAACATTCATCTAACAGCTGCAGGTGATCCAAAATGCTGCTGTCCATGTTTTCACTAGATCTAAGTAAATAGAACACATTAGCCTGGTTCTGAAGTCCTTACACTGTCTCCATGTAGTTCAGCGGATATACTTTAAAATCCCTCTTAGTCTATAAATCACAGAATATACCAGAAATACATACGGTAACAAATCCGTTGTTAGTGTATCAACTTCCCGGACTGCTCAGGTCTTTTAGTTCAAGCCTACTCTGTACACCCAGAACTAGAAAAAAACATGGAGAAGCAGCATTTAGTTCATAGGCTCTACGTATCTGAAACAAACTTTAAGAAGATTGTAAAAGTGCTGAAAGCCTCAGTTCATTTAAGTCAAAGTTAAAACCCATTTGTTTAGAAATGCCTTTGACTGTTAAAGTTAAACAGTTAACTGAAGTATCATTAGTTTAAGTTTGATGTCCAACTGTTTTGTTTGTTTTATTACCTGCTTTTATCATGTTTTTACCTTAAGTTGCTTTTATTCCGTTTTTATGTTTCTTCTATTTTATTGTTTAAATTGTGTAAATTTGTATTGCCCTTGTACTGAATCGTGCTATACAAATAAACTTGCCTTGCGTTTTAACACTTTAACAGAGCAGTTTTTAATAATTAATGTTGTGCTATTATAAACAAAATATTTTCTCATTATTTGTATATTACTTTGGGACTTTACCTTCAATTCCATTCTGCTTTAGTTCAAGATAAATTTTGTCAACTAAATTTTAAAAGAGGATCTTTGGTATTTCTATAAACGTTTTTTATGTCACTTGTACACTGGTAAGAAATACTGAAGGGCGGACAGCCTTGCAAGTGACCAAAAAAACTCTCACTATATTGACCTCAGACTGCAGTGATAGCCTATCTACAAAGACTCACCTGTGACTACATTTGAATGACTTATGATGACAGCTTTATGACATGCTTATCATATCCTTAAGAGATTAAGTGTAATGAAGGTACCTATGGTCAAGTTCGTCACCTTTGTGTTGCACTTCAAAGAGTTTGTTGCAGCACATATCAATATACTTAAGGAAGTCTTATTTTAAGGGATTTCCATTCGATTTCAATTTAGCCTCTAGTTGGTTCAACAAAACCAGCTTCCTCCTGAAATGGCCAGCTTCTGCTTAAATGTTCGGTCAATGGGCTGTCTTTCTACTGCATTGGGTGTGTATCTCTGATAAAATTATGTCTACCTCTCCCTAACTGGGGTTCCTTGTAGGGCTCAATAGAATAAGTGAGTCTGGTATGGAGGTGGAACAATGGCCTTTCCGTAGAGAGCAGTAACCTCAATTGTATGTCACAGTCCTTTGTTATTAGGGTGAGATTTTCATTTTTTGTTAATGTTTTTTTAGCATTTTTCTAGTGGTATATTATGTTCTTCGGGTCTTGCCCCATTTGGATATACCATATAGTTTATTAAATTTAAAAAATATTGTTTGAGCCAGTCAAAAAACCTGAACTTGAAAGTGTAATTACTGGAAGCATAACAGTTTATTTCACTGTGTAGCAGACTTCAATATTACTATTAATACAAAAAGTACTTCTATACCATGATAACTAATTTTTTTATATGAAAACAGAAGAAATTAAAAATAATGTTTTTTCCAAGCTTTAGAGTAAGCTACTGCAATATATCTATTTTCTCCATATGGTATCAGCACATACAGAGGCCTCACAAAAAGGCCTGTAATTCCTATGGTTTATAAAAACCTGATTTTATAAGGCAAAAAAGGACTTAACTGTTAGAACTCTAGAGCTAAAACTGTTAGCATATACCTGCAGTCTTTGCATGAATGATAGGACTCGAGTACATTTTTCTTTTCAGACTAGAAAAGATCCCTGGACAGGACACACAAGAGTGGTTACATGAATGTACAGCAATATTTTTACCTTTTATTGGGTAGAAAATAAACCCCACCAGGCAAATATATAGCTTTTGCATAGGCCTCATATTTAATTACTCACTATAGCCCTTTTTTCCATCGGATATAGAAATGCTAGCCTTGCTTACAAAAGCTGGGGTAGCATTTATCTGAGTGCCTTTACCGGAGCTTTAATTTACCTGGGACCCTTTTAGGCCCTCTGGAGGCCCAATACTTTGTGTACTTTTAGAGTGTGTTTTTTTGTGTATAGCTGCTGTGTTTCATTCTACAAAAGACAACGGTTATTGATAAAGATGAGTGTAAAAATTTTGCTTTACATACGTTATGCCTGACACAAAATATGCTTTAAGATGTTTATAAGTGAGAGGGTACACCTCGATGCATTATATGTGTAGAAAGATTGTGAAGAAATAATTGATTTTTAAATCTGTATCACATAGAAGACAAGGTCTGAACAGCAAACAGAGCACAAATGAAACTGGTCAATACTCTTAATCTAAGAATGCAGTATAAACCCCTTTCCTTCACAGAATTAAAGACAATTTCCACAGCTAGGATCCTGTTGAAGTCAAAGTATTAAAACCATAAGGATACCTGAAGTTCTTTCTCTTCACCAGCAGTTCTCCACAGACTGCATTTGAGGGCTGCATTGTGTAAATATCTCGATCATGGTGGATGAGTGGATCTTTAAAGAAACCTCAGATCTGAAGCAAAGAATGGTCAGTATAACCAGTGATCAGATTAGTTGCTTGAGATGTGTTTCTTAGCATCTGCAGAAAGGATCATAGAACATACTGTATATTCCAAGCAGATCTTGGATTATATTGACAAAGTTGTTTTCTCCACTGCTTAAATAAGATTGGGTTTAAAAGGCAATTTTGTGTGTTAACCAAATTACCAGCATTGCCTGCTGTGGATGTTTTTATCTGTTCTATGCACCTTCTTTCTTGGAGCTGTCATACTCTACAATAACAAGCACAGTAGGCTTTTCTCAGCACCATTTGTTTGCTGATCTTATCTTGGGCCATGTAAAAGTCACAAACTTTTACATAATCTTTTGACCGTTTCGTCTCCTGCTTTTACAACTGTCAGGCTTCCTGTTTTCGCAACACAAAGGAAGCCTTTCCTGTAAGCAACTCCTGTATAACAATACCTTTCTTGCACCCTGTTGTGGATGGCAGTAACATACTTAACATGAAAACTCATTAAAATGTTTGAATGTATCCTTTATTTTGTAATTCTCTTATATAAGGATACTTACTTTTCCTTAACATTGACAAATAGCAACTCACTTTACTCCTGCAAGTTGAGCTTAATCCATTTTGTCTTTGTTTCATCCTTCTCTCAACCCAGAAACACAATAAAACTCCACATAGTTGCTATGAATATGCTAAAATATATTTTACCTTGAATGACGCAGAATGACATGTCAATAATAGCTGTTGTGCCTTTATTGTGATACATTTATAGGCCTTTTTTACAAGAGTGACTAGATGTGCAGCACAGGTATTGAATACTACAGTATTTATCATGAAGCTTTCAGATTGATCACAAGATGTAAACCTCCTAACCTCTATTGCACTTTATGCTGTTTAATTGCCCACAAGAAGGGTGTTGCATTAAAAAATCAATAACAAATCAATTAATTGCTTACTAATTCAAAAGGAAAACAAAAATCTCAACTCAGAGGCTTTTATTTCATTTAAAAATACTTCAATATGTTCATACATATACAAAAAACATGTTTTAAAACTGCTCCTTGTACTTGATACAAACTACAACTGAACCTGAACCTCTGTAGCTGCAATAGTCCCCTTTCCATCTTCATTCGCAAGTCTGAAGCTTTTGTAAGCCTCGGTGGTGTTTCCATAATAACCACAATAACCCAAGGTAGTTTCACTTTCCCAGGGCTAACTTTGACTCTACTACAGAGTACTTTATAAGTTTCCAGGGTCTTTTGAGAGGATACAATGGCAGTCATTGCATCCAACATACCAAAACATTCATCTGAAGACAATCAGAGCTTATTATTGCCCACAGAAATTAGTCTTTGACAAAGAAGTTGTCATATAAGGAAAGAGACGAAACGATTATTAACATTGGCCTCGCTTTAACAGGGTGAAGAAAAATTCAAGAGTAGAAGTTTGTATCTGCCTCCACACTTTTGATGCAGTTTCTATACTCTGGTTTACAATCAGGGCATTAAAATGGCACCCGCTAAATGTGGGTAACTTTTGAGATTGGAGGGTGAAACTGTCAATCTACCTGCAATATTGGTAGGTAGCCAATAGACAATACACAACATTGAGCAAGTGTTGTATTGTTGATCAATCACATAGCCAATGTTGGGCAGTAACGCCATTACAAGTAGCACCGTTACAAGCTGCTTAACCACATTTTTCAGTGGCATGGTTGTAACATTGTGGTTTTGTACATCAAATAACTTTTCAGTGGTGAAGCTACTTTTTTGCCAAGTACTGGATCAAAAGTTTCCCAGGAATTAAGTGTCTATGTTTTTATCTAGGGCAAATAATCATTCCATATCAAATTCAATTTATGTTCACATTTATATACAGTTGATAAATTTGGATATAGCACTTCCTGCTGCTGACCTGCTCTATGGAGATGGAGATTTCAGGTTCCAGCAGGACTTGGCGCCTGCACACAGCACAAAATCTACCCGTGCCTGGTTTACAGACCATGGTATTTCTGTTCTAAATTGGCCAGCCAACTCCCCTGATCTTAGCCCCATAGAAAATCTGTGGG
>JAUZNJ010032373.1:0-13706 GCA_034780135.1 Jordanella pulchra | reverse complement strand
GCACAAGATGAAGGCTTCATTTTCTTGAGGATAGTCTCCACTTCACTCTGAGCAACATCGTCAAAGCAGCTCAGGGACCCTTGATGTACGAGGGTAGATGCCAGTGGAAGATCAGGGAGGCTATGGAGCTGAGATCTAATAGAGTTAACTTTGTTTTTGAAGAATGACAGAAACAGGTTGCATTTTTCAGTCGAATCCTCAGCATATGTTAATGGAATGGGATTAAGGAGATGGTTTATTGTAGAGAAAAGCTGTTTAGGATTTCCCAGACAGCTGTTGATGATGTTGGAATAATACTTAGAACGTGCTTCCTTAAGAGAAAAGGCATAAGCTTTCTGATGTTCCTTATATGCCTGCTTGTGTAAAGAGAGACCTGATTTTTTACATTAAATAATGTAGTAAAGACAGGTCTATATGTAAAATGATGTGCAAATTCTGGTATTTTAAAGACAAGGATAAAATATTTAAAACACTCATATAATCCGATTGAAAAATAACAATTCCAGACAGAAGAGACACTTTTCTGTTAACATAAAACGTATGATGCCACTGCTTCCAGAGTCAATATTTACTCCTTACTGTACGTTAGCTTAACCGCCAAATGTCACCGTTTCTATAAAACAGACTCTTTTTGACCTAATCATTAACATGGAGTCTTTTTTTGTTCTGTGAATTTACTCAAGATGGACGTAGAAGCCAAACATTTTATTTAAGTAAAAGTAGCAAAATTTTAACAGCATATTAATTACTGAAGTAAAAAACAATGTCCAGTAAAACTACCCCCAAAAATATATCTCTGTCAAAAAGTTACTGAAGTTACTGAAAGTGAGTAAAGAGATACGACCCACTTCTGACACCAACGAATAGTTAGTTTATAAATGACATCTAATGTATTTAGATTCACATCTTTGCTGCAGCTCCGAAGCCGCTTTAGGGATTCAGAAAATAGTTTTTAATAATTCATCTAAACCTTTGACTGGAACAATTCAGGCATTCAGGCAAGGAGGTGTTTGAGTAATTAAATTACATCCTCTCCTATCTTTAAGAAGTTAAGGGCCTCTTGGTCTTGGATGAAACTCTGATCAGTTTATTTATAATTTAGATAGATTTTTTTCTTTGCTATGCAGCTATTTCTGCTAATTTGATGTAAAATAAAATGAATGATAATTAAAAAAAATCCACCGAATGTCTAGAATGATATATAAATAATTGCTTTATAAACAGCCAGTTGGGACTTTCTGACTAGTCTGCTTACCAGGTTGGATCTCGCAGGTGAAAGGAAGGTGGTAGTTGCACGGCACATCGTTCCACTCGCCGCCTTCATGCCAGATCATCACCACACAATCCTCACCAGAACCAAAGTAGTTATCTGGCTGGTTGGGCCTCCAGTTCTCAAACGCCTGATCAAAACATCGGATAAACAGCTGCAGTTTTATCAACGTTTACAAAAGTCACACTAATCAGCCGCTAAAGACGCGCCTGAACAGTAGAGTCCAACTCACCAGAGGACTCCCATCTGTCCACTGGAACACGTTCTGCACGTCTTTGTCATTTAGTCCGATCCACTGGTAGTTCTCACCGTTAGCTGGAAAGCAGGAAGTTGGTACAAGTCAGGGCAAAGGCAGAAGGTGCCATGAAAACATATTCCTCACCATGTAATGGACATAATATTTATAACTTAAAGTCTAAAAAGTCTGACTTTTAGAAGCAGCTTTAGCTGCGGTTCCAGCTGCAAGGCTTCCAGGTAACATTTCCAGACAAACTTTCCTGACCTGTTTGAGACCTTATCAAAATAATCAGCATCTAATTTCTGCCAAAAGATCTTAATTGGAAGAAGATCTGAACTTTGACTGGGCCGTTTCTAACCAGCTTTGGTTTCAGCTGCTTCATTGTGCTTCTCTGGCCGCAGTCCTTTAACGAGGTATTACAGAGTTTTCTAATGATACTGCCACCTGTGGCCAAAACACAGAACTGCAGCACTTTAAAGCTCTCGCTCGTACTTGACAAGTTTTACTTTTTTACATTGTGTGGAGTTGCTGTTGCTGTCCGAGTTCAGCTGGCTGCTGATCGCTTCTCATTATCCACCACATCCATCTTGAATATAATAATATGACGCTTCTATTGCTAACTCTGACATGGACACGCTTGATGTCACACCTACAGAGCAGCGTGGGAACTTCTGACCTGAAGTAAACTCAGGAAAATAGGCTACAGACTCATAGATGCATCGGTGCTGAACTACCGAGTCCAAAGGCTTTTGTAAGTCGCTTTAAATGACGCCTCAACCTTGTCAGCTTTGTTTTATATGTGCAAACGTCTGCATTCACTTTCAGGGATCACAGATGAAGCCTCAGCTGAGAGCCTGCTTTCAAATACTCACAGTTGACAAACTGCTGCTCCTGCTGTGAGCCGATGCTGACCAGATGACCTTTGAACTCCTTACAGTGCTGCTCGGCTTCAGACCAAGTGAGTCTGTCAGTGGAGTGGAGATAACAGCTGCCGGCAAACTCTATCCAGCCGTCAGGGCAGCCCTCTACGCCGAACACATTTGGGAAACTTTATGTCAGATTATGTGCTGACAGTTTATTTCATCAAACGGTAAAAGAGCAGAAATGTCCTGCAGAGGGAAAGTCAGGCAAACAAGAAGCATGCAGAAACACAAAGGCACGAATAACAAAATGAAACTGCATATTTAGGGTAAATTTACATAAGAAGAAAATATTTTAGAGTTACAAACTCAAAAAAACAAAAATAAAGAAAAAAGAAAATACATAAGAGCAAAATGTTTGTATATAAGTATGAATAAAAACACCAACAGACTATTTAAAAGAGAAAAAATGGTGAAAAAACAGACTAGAAGAATAGAAGTTAGAATTCTGCCAAAAGTGCAAACCTGCAATAAATACAGATACTAGGATTTTTTTAAACACTCAAACTGCCTGTGATTGAGGCAGTATGCAGCAAAAAACATCAGCAAAGCATTTTAGGCTGTTCTCTCAAAAAGGAGTTGGTAAGGGCTAAGCTAACGCTAGCTTCACTGTGCATATTGAGGAATAAACTCTGGTTTATAGTTGGACACTCGTAATCATCATCTTCCGCTTTATCCGGGAGCAGCAGAGACTCCCAGACTCCTCCTCCAGCTCTGCTGGGAGGAGCCCAAGGCGTCCCCAGGCCAGCCGAGAGACACGGTCCCTCCATGGTATCCTGGGTCGTCCCCTGGGCTTCCTCCCGGTGGGACGTGCCTGGAACACCTCAGAGGGAGGCGTCCAGGGGACATCCAAAAAAGATGTCTGATCCTCCTCAGCTGACTCCTCTGGATGTGAAGGAGAAGCGGCTCTACTCCGAGCCTCTCTGGAATGGCCGAGCTCCTCCCCCTCTCAACCAGTAAATCAGAGCTTTGCCTTTTCGCTCAGCTCTCTCTTCACCACAGCATGCTTGGCCTCACGATACCTGCTTGCTGCTTCAGGAGTCCCACAAGCCAACCAGGCTCGATAAGATTCCTCCTCCAGCTTGACGGCATCCCTTACACACATTTAGATTTCTAATCAGTTTGCAGCTACTATTATCCAGCATTATGTGTGTACAGCTATGTCAGTTGATGACACAGATGGCTGCTGGATATGAAGCCAGAACTCAACTCTTGAACAGCTGTTAGCCTGAATATGCTTTGCTAAAGTTACTAGCCACAACTAGGAGGAAAACAACAGCCATGGGAGTAGGACACAATCTACGGGTGCATAAAACGCGCAGAGAAGGAGCATGAACTGGTGCCTGTTAATATATGTATGCATGCACAAAATGTTTAAAAATTGTTAAAACCAACCTAGAGAGGGGTCTACATCTGCGTCTTGATTAAAACTGCTCTTTTCACTATTTATTACGTGTGTAAACTTTTGGTAGAATATTGACTTCGTAAGCATGAACGATTACTAAGATATTGGTAAAAGTGATGGTTTTTAAAATCTAATAGCCCCTGGGAGGAAGAATCTGTGGCAGCTCTACTTTGTGCATTTGGGATGCAGCAATTTGTCGTGAAAAGGACTCCAGTTCTGCAACACCTTCATGCATGAGGTGACAGACATTCTCTGAGAGTGATGTTAAACATGGAGGGGTTGTTGTGCTCTGACAGCTCATATCCTAAATACATACCTTCATAGACTATAGGAGTCACTAATGAAACTGCTGGAGGCGTGGTTGGCTTGGCGTAGACTGAGCCCGGGACGGTAAAAAAAAACAGACTCTCAGTCTCCTTGGCAGAATCTCTGGATCGTGATTGGTCAAGAGTGAAAACATATTCTGTAAAAGCCTTTGCAGGAGCCGCTCCGCTTCCGGACATCGATGTCGATCCTCCACTGGTTGCTGACCCACTACCTTCCCCACTTATCTCCACCTTACCCCGCCCCTCTTCAGTAAGGACAGTTTTTAGTTCAATCAAGATTTCATCATCATACTTTGGAAGAGGGTCTCCAGAAGAAGAGCCACTTCCTGAAACAACAGATGGAAACCCACTGGGAAACCCACTGGAAGACCCACTGGGAAACCCACTGGGAAACCCACTGGAAGACCCACTGGGAAACCCACTGGAAGCCCCACTGGGAAACCCACTGGAAGACCCACTGGGAAACCCACTGGGAAACCCACTGTAGTACCCTGATCCAGATCTGGACGCCTCCTGGTCTCCAGATTGCTGAGGTGTCAGGTCAGTTCCACTGTATTCAATGAGTGAAATACCAGGGAACCCACCAGAACCAGAACCAGAAGCAGACATATCTCCTGATCCAGAAGTACTTGATTCCCCACTAGTGTCGATTCCTTCCTGGTTGATCTCCTGCTTTGTGTCATTTTTTATGCTTTTGGACAAAACCACCATCTTTCCATTCACGAAGGTGACCACAGTCTCATCACCACTTCCACTCATGCCCCCACTTCCACTGCTGGAACCTGATCCTGGGGTGAAGCTGCCAGATCCAGATTCATCTCCAGATGTGCTGCCAAAATCTCCAGAGGGGAGGAAGTCAGCGCTGCCCCTCCCCTCCTCTGGGCTCCCGGAGGAAGACGTCTCGCCAGAAGTCACGTCAGGGTGTCCGCTGAAGGTGACGCCCTGTCCTTCCCCAGATGCGTCACCGCTGGTGGTGGATGTGGAAGATTCCCCAGAGGGTTCTCCGCTGCCCGACGGCTCTGCTGAACCAGAACCCGAGCCATCAACTGGAACTTGTGGGGGAGTGGCTTTGTCTGTAAATGACCATAAATGCACAAAGGAGACGGGAGAATGAGCTTAAATAAAGTGACACAGTTCAGTTCATTCAACTTCAGAGACGGACTGAGTACCCAAAGATTTGACCTAAGCAAGACTTGCATTACTTTAACATCGATCTTGCAAGAACAGTAAAAAGTACTTGGTAAAATGACTACTGAGTCATTGTTACAAATTTGGTGGGTAGAATAACCAGAAATGTTACTCATGTAAGAGTAGTGATACTCTCACAAGAATATTACTTAAGCAAAATGAACAGTAAAGTGCAACTACTCCTAAAAGTACGCTTTGAAAAAAGTTACTCAGGTAATGTAACTGAGTAAATGTAGTTGACAAATGCACCAAGTCAGTCTTAAAAAGCCTTTCAACAGCAGATCTGAGCAGCGTTGCACTCCCACTAATGCGACTCTAAGGAACTCGTGCTTCCAGGAGGCTTTGAGTCTCTGAATATACTTTGAAATGTGAAACTTTCACTTTGCTTATATAAAACGTTTAATTGGATAAACAATTTTATTGCTTAGTCATCTGCAGCCGCCTCACCGAGAGGAAAGGTTTGACTTTTACTAATTGTCTCGTTGTCAAACACTTCGCCGGTTTCATTCGAAGCTGTTTCACCGTAGCCCTCAAAGGTTTGGTCTAAAAAAAGAAAAGGAGAAAAAAATATACATCAAAACTTCCAGCACAAAAATCCGCGTTAGATTATGTCATTTTAGCTTAGTGATGATCAGCAGAATGTGAAGAAACAATAATTCCTGCTTTCTTTCTTACTGGTTGGAGCAGAATCAATAGTTTGGTCGGTTGGCTTCACGATTCTGCCTTCATCTGAATCCACAGCAGGAATATGAGCTGAAAGAGAGAAATGAGGAAACGTGTTTTAGACGAATAATTACTAGTTAAACACACTGACACCGTCCTTTCTGTGTCATTTCTTCATGGATAATCTAATCTTTAGCTCCCCCACAGATTTTCTATCAGGTAAAAAGACGCACAAAATGCATTCATCTCACAGCATTTATATTAATATAGTTTAACACTGAAGCAGTAATGTTGTTATTTATATCCTGGCTGTCAGCATTATTTTTAGCTAAAGCTTCTTTTTCCCCATATTGAACTTCCATCATAAAATGTGACTCAGCTCTCCACCTGTTTGAATTAAGCAGATTTTTCCATCAAGTCATTTCTATTCTCCAAACTAACCCTTCCCACCCGCTCCAACCTTTGAAGCAGTACGCGTCGTAGCGCGAGTGCTCATCAGGGAATCCCGTCTGGTTGGGGAAGGTGTAGATGGTGTGCACCCCCGCCTGGCCGCCTCCGCAATAAGATTTGGGGGTTGTGATGGGGTAGCGGACGCTGCGATCCTTGAGCCAGCCTGGGCGGCACTTGTCCAGGCCTCGTTTCCAGGCGGCGTACAGCTGCCCGGGGGTGGCCAGGGTGCTGTTGAGCTTCTGGCAGTGCTCCACCGCGTCGTCATAGGCGAAGCTGTCGTAGTCGGTGGTGAAGAAGACCTCACCTGGCAGGCAGAAGCATGTAGGTGGACATTCGAAGGGGTTTAGGAAAGGAGTGCAATACTTTATATTGATTTTCTAACTTTTTACTATCAGTATATCTTTTCTATGTAAAACTTGTCATACTGAGATTTTTAGGTTAGATAAAAACCAACCCACCAGCAACCTTGAAGTGTCGACGTTCTTACCTGCAAAGTCTTAAAGCTGCCTTGTGTAATAAAAAAAACTGGCCTTTAATTAAAAATGAATATTTCACACACATGTCTCATTAATCTGTAGCTACAGTGTTTGAACATAAAAAGAAATACTCAGAAATATATTTAGCCTTGTAATAGTAGGTTTGCACGTTTACTGAGCAGCTCCAACAGTGTTACTGGACTCGGTTTATCGGATCCGGACTCGGTTTATGCTGCACGACTTTGCCATGATTCAGGAACAATCCATCAAAAGAAAACAAAGCTGTGGAGGCAGTTTCAGCATAAGCAGCATGTTATGCAACCACTGCAAAGCACAACATTCAACAGATTTAGGGTTTTACATTGCCCTGGTCTCCTTTAAGGATCCCCGATCTTTGTTTTTTATGTTATGTCTGTGTATTAAATGCACATTTGCACCTGGTGTCTCTGGAAAATATCAGTTTGACAGACAGTAATGACACTAAAGATCTTGATTGTTGTGGTTAAATCTAAAGAATAGCCAAGTTAGGTTTCATGTGTTTAAATTATTACAGGTTTTCTGATGAAGCACTTATTATTAGCTTTGATTCTTTCATATTTACTCTGCGATCAGTACAACGTATTGCACGATAGTCATAATGCTAGTGCATCGATTTCTCCAGCAGTCGTTGAGGTTCACCTTCTAAACTGTCCACATAACAATAGACATCGTAGCGTTCGTTGGCTGGTCTCTGGCCGTAGGATCTCACTCCTGGAAGGTTTAGCAGGTTACCAGCACAGTTTGCTCTGGGGGACACAATTGGATACCTGAGGAAGAAGAGCACGCTCTGTGAAAAGGCCCTGCTGCAAGATTGCAAGTCATGAAATTGTTTGGCTTAATGATTCCACTGTGAGGTTAAAGTTAATAATATATCTGAGTCCTTTAATGTGGGTGTTAGTTTCGAGCTGGTCTGGCTGTTGTCCAACTCACCGCACAGTTCGGTCTCGCAGCCATCCAGCGTCACATTGGTGCAGGCCTCTTTCGAAGGCTGCGAACAGCTGCTGGGGGCTGGCAATGATGGCGCCGATGCTCTGGCAAGCCTGCTGAGCCTCCAAGAAGGTTAGAGTATAACGGCCAGTGATGGGTCGGTAGTGGAACACCACACCTAAGACAGAGAAAGGAAGGAAAAAGAAAAAGTCACACATTCAGTTTAACATGAGGCACAGTGTGATCATTTCTGCTCAGAGTTAAGATTAAGCACCTAATCTGTATAGTTACAGCAAATGCTCTTTAATAGCTTGTGTCTAAGGTGTGCAAAGGATTTTTTGCCAGTGGGAGGTCTCCCACTTTGTCCATCTTTCCCCATTAAGAGCCTAATTTTCAGAAGCGATGTTATACAACAACGCACCCATGGGAAGAGAGCCAGCATTGCAGTCTGCAGTGCCAAAGTCAATATTTCCTCATATAGATGCCAACAGCTGACTTTCAAAGACTTAAAAAAGCAAGATATCAGACTTTTAAATTGGTAGTTGTCTCAATTATGATGTTACTTTTAGAAATCTGCAGTACTTCTGTTATAAATTGAAGTATCTCTTTGCAGTGCTACACCTTTCAGGACACCACCCTGTAAAGATTTTCTGTTGCACTAGCCTACTGGCTGAGGGTTAGGGTTGTCCTGCACACTTGTTTTTATAATGCTTTTCTAGTAAACATCCTGAAAAAGACAATGCACCTAAGGCTGTGTCATTTATCAACCATACAGACAGTTTACCTGCGGGAGCCATCTCCACATCTTTACCTGACAGTGTCACTGCGGGGAGAATTGCCATCCCTCCGGACCTCTGAGTCTCTGGGCCCACAGCTGGAGGAGGTGCTGTTGGGTAGGGCTGATCGGTGGATACAAAACTGATCTCAGGTAAGGGTGTGGTCCTTCCAGGCACAGCATCTTCATCGTAACTCTCTGAGGAGTCAAGATGGTATCTTTAGTACACAGCTAGACATTGATCTATATGTCTCATTGGATTAAACACCAACCATGGAAACAGATGGCGTCATAGCGAGAGTCCGGGTAGGGGTATCCAGTTTGGTTGGGGTGCAAGTACACAGTTCTTACTCCTACAAGCCCCCCTCCACATCGAGGCCTGGGGATGTTGATTGGGTATCGTACACTTCTGTCTGCCAGCCAACCAGCCTCACACATATCCATGCCGTCCTTCCAGGCAAGGTAAAGCTCTCCAGTGGTGGCTAGCCTCCCTCCCAGTTTGACACACTGGTCTTTAGCTTCATAAAAACTAAACTTCTCAACGGATGTGGAGTAGGAAACTATGCCTGGGGAGGGAGACCATTGAAGAACACAATCTCTAGAACTCATCTTTTCACCAAAAAGGTCAAAGGTTATTATGTCTTTGTTTACTGAGAGTACCTGACATCTTCTCAGCAAAGCAGTACACGTCATACGTTTCGTTAACGTCTCTAATGCCATAGGTCCTCACTCCAGGAAAGTTTTCCTTGTCTCCAAAGCAAGGTTCTCGAGGTTCATGAATGGGGTACCTAGAGTAGAAAACAGGGATTTTGGCCGCCTTGTTGGCCAGATATACCTCTTTTACTGGTCTTTAATGCTTTGAATACTGACAGGGATGAATTTGTGGGTCTGTCAGACGCTGCTAACAGTCAGATGGACGTTCTACTTTACCTCACGGTTTGATCTGAAAGCCACCCAGCATCGCATTGGTGGTATCCGTCGTCATAAGCAGCTTGAAGTTGCGCGGGAGTAGCAATAGTAGCTCCATTCATGACACAGGCTTCTTTGGCTCTTTCGAATGTTAGGGTGTAGCGGGTGGAAATGGCACGATAGTGAAACACGATGCCTGTAAAAGAAAGTACAGAGTGAGTCATTGTAAAAATCGTCTGGTAAAACCTCACATATGGTGTCTTATGTCTCTGTTCCTCTTCAGCCATAGCTAAACACTCTAAGGAAAGCGGAGTGAATTTGAAGCATACCCTGAACCTGGATGTCTACATTGTCAGAGCTGCCCTCGATACCGAGCGTCACCTCGCAGCGGTAGGTCCCAGAGTCTTTGGAGCTCAGTTCTGTTATTTCCATGGTTGCATCACTAGGAAACTGTGGGTAGCTGGTCAGTGTCACCCTGTCCAGATACTCTGTAGCCACAGAGATCTTCCCCTGCGTTGCTACCAGGATCTGAGCAGCTTTCCCCTTGGTGATGTGGGTCCATTTGATCCGGTGGGCTAGAGGGGCGGAGGTAGGTGCTCCTGGGTCATTCACTGTGTTTTCGTGGAAGTAGCATGGCACCTGTACCTTGCCTCCCAGCAGAGGACGGAGAGGTGCTTCGACAGGGATGCTGACATGTATGGCTGCAGTGAAGTTAAATGATGAAACAGTTTTTGTAGTGATTAGTGTTACATTCAGTCAAATGCATTATGAAGATAAAACAGATTTAAAATATCTATATTCTTTCAAAAATAACAATTGTTTGGTATTTAAATATATTTTAAAGAACACTTTTGCATCTTTTCTTGGAAAAAATGGCCCATTAGTACATTTAAACTGATTCCTACGAAATCTGTCTAACAGAGAAATGCTAACTACACTTATTTCAATAAAAACATTTCAATCTTGTCTTATAAAGCTGCTTCAAGCAGTGACATAAACGCCTAATCTGTTCTTTGTACATCTTGCATATTGCTCTGTTTATTTTCTCATGTAACAAAATGGCCTCTTACCGTCAGGGTCTTCCAGTGTTGTTGTCGCCAAGATGATGGGCAAAGAAACGCACAACAGAAGCAGGGTCTTCATTTTAACCTGCCAAAAATAAAACTACACAATGACTGTCTGTGTTTTACGACAGGAAAATTAAAAAACATGCTTAACCCTTTAAAGCCTGAACCATTAAATAATTGACAGGAAATTCAGATTTTTTAATATTAGAGTTGTCATTGAATTATATGAAAAATTATGAAAAAAAACATACATTTTGAATAAGTTAAATTTGATCATTATTCGCATCAATTTCGATACATCAGGCATTTCTGTATAATCTTTTATCCATTTTCTGTTCCCTACATATTTCTGATTTATTACGTCGGGTTCTGAAGAGTGAAAATATCCCACTGATGACGCAGAGGTCTCAGAAATTCATGCATCAAATATGATATTGGCTTTAAAGGCTTAAGGAAGACGGGACGCTCTCCTGCTCTCTGATCAGCCTTTATGCCAACGTTTCACACCAAAACGGTGCCATCGGCGGTGCACAGAACTTGTCTTTCTCCTAGAGTCTATATTTGACTGTGCTGTGCTTGCTTGCTTCTGTTTTATTGTCTTCATGTGTTCTAATCAAACGCAGCCGTTCATTTCATATGTAGCTTGATGTCTAACACCATACAGTCTAAAAGCTTCCCATCTGGGATTCCATCACTTGTGACTGGATAAAGGTTATTCTGATAGGACTTTTGGACTCCACCCAAAGGCTCAGCACCGGTTCTCCACAGGGCTGCGTTTTGGGCCCCTTGCCATCCTCCATCTAAACATATTGCTGTCCCTCTTGTCACTCTTCTATTATCAATGTCAAGTTTGCAGATGACCTGACTGTGATGGGGGCTTGTTTTTGATCAAGGTGAAACAGGCTGCAGGGCAGAGTAATAATCGCGTTGTTCTTTACCAACATCTTGATGTTGATCGACATCAAAACCTAAGAGAAGATGATGGACTAAAAGCAGACCGTACCCTGCTTTGTCTTAACAGGAACTGCATGAATAAACTCTCCTTCACCAGGACTCTGAGCGCTCACATTGCTTGTAATCTCAGATTTTTATCCGACAGATTACGAGTGGTTACAGCAGAACAGCGGGGGCTCAGATTCCCGAGAAAAATATCCGGACTCCAAACTGTTGACCTACTAATCCACCGTGGAGAGTGTTTGGAGCACAGCCTTAGGAGGTGGTACCCTGGCTATGCAGTAGCAGACAGGAAAGCTCTGCAGGTGCAACAGAGACGGCACGAAAAACATCATGGGACGTCCCCCGCCCTCCCTGGAGGACATATCTGGGTCTCACTGTTTCTCCAAGTCTGACTGACCTCCCACACCCTGCTCAGAGTTACGAGTTTAAAGGAAAAAAAACGTCATAACAACTTCTATATCTGGGCTTAATAAAAACTGATTCTATAAGAGAAAAAAATGTCCATAATGTTGATCAGATTATTTATTACTTTTAGAGGTACTTTAAGTAAAAGTAATTCAAGCTGAACAAGTGCAATATATTCATTGTAGGATGTAAAAGCTGCACAGAGATATTAACAAGTCATTAAAATTCAAATTACGTAATTTAAATTTCCATTTTGAGAAAAAAAAGAAGATTCGTGCAGATAGTTTACATGTATAAATGATGATGGTATTTTCAGCGGAGTCTCCAGTCTGTTGTATTGTTATTTTTGGGGTCACAGGTTCAAATGTTTGGGAACCATTGATTATGAAAATTAGGTTCATGACCCCATGAGCTAGTATGGGGGCATGAGATCCTCTACATAAATTGAGCTAAGCTAAAAAAATAGCAAATCTGAAGATTAATACAACCTAGCTAACAGATATTCAAAGTCCAGTGAGAGACGGGTCACGATAATCCCTGAAACGTTTGGGAACATCTGGTCTAAACTAGTCCTTTCTAAACTCATCCAGATTTATGTTCGTTTTGTGCCTTCAATGGATCTTTCTCCTTGTTTGGTTTTTGCTGGAGGTGTTGCAAGAATCTGACACCCGAGCAGCCAGCTGGCTCCTCAGTAACCCTCTGTATTACATCCTCACATCTGCCAATCCCTGTTTACCGCACAGCTTTTTTTCTCTCCACTTTCCATGGCTCTGACGTGCAGCACACCCAAAACCGTTGAAGATCTCAACTGAACCATCATTGTGCTGCGTTCACAAGGTCCAAGATGGGCCCCAGAAGGCTCCCAGAGAGACACGTTTAAACCTAAAGCTAACGGTCACAAGGAGAGCCAAGAAAGTGACCAGTAACACATCCATGCAGTCGTATAGATTTTCAAATACAAGATGTTCAGCATGAATAAGTGTATCTTTGGGGCCCGAGGCATTCGAACGTCCTGAGCACATCCAGAAGAATAAGGAGTGAAATCATTAACAGCTCTGTGGTTGGTAATACTGAACATCCATGACACACGGAGTCTGACGGATATTTCTGGTTCTGTCTCTATGACTGCAGAGTTTAAGCAGTGTTAGATATTCAAACCCTTCTAACACAAACCTTTCATTGTGCTTTAATGTAACAGACCAATGCAAACCATTGCAACACAATAATGTGGAAGGAAAATGTTTGCTTTCTAAAGCTTTTACAAACAAACCAACTCTATGATCTATCCAGTGTTTGGAGTAAAGGATGCTGGCAGTAGGAACAGAGTCATTGTTCCACTAACAGAGTAATCCAACAAACACTTTTCAAACACTGATAACGCTATTAGGTTACTTATAATTTAAAGACAAACTTTACTTTCTATCAATGAAAGTGACTTTTCTTAAGTGGTCTTTTTCTGCTGTGGGGAGGAAAAGTTTCAGAGGCTGTGTGACGCGGCGCGAGGCTGCGTGAGGCGGCACAAGGCGGCACAAGGCGGCACAAGGCGGCACGCAGTGTGAAGCAAACCTTCCTCTACGTCCACAGTTTGACCTAAACAAGCTGCCTGTCTTGGGGGCTGCTTTGAAACCTCTAGAGGGGATTTGATAGAAAACTATCTGTTTTTTAAAAACTATATATATATTTCAGCACAA
>JAUZNJ010032372.1:0-13709 GCA_034780135.1 Jordanella pulchra | reverse complement strand
GATGGATGGATGGATGGATGGATGGATGGATGGATGGATGGATGGATGGATGGATGGATGGATGGATGGATGATTAATTGCACTGATCTTTTTTAGATGTCCCTGGATCTACTATGTGGTCTCTTGTTTAGTGAATTAGTCTAAAGTAAATAATTAGAGTCGTAGCCTCTTTTGCATCTCATGTTTTTGAAATTTTTAGAAGGTCGTCTGAAAAACATCTAATTTCGGAGACCACTGTAAGTATTAAACATCTCTAACAGATTAGGCATGTTTTATGACTTAAGTAGTACTCTATTGTCTTGGAGACTCCTGTGCTTATAAGTAACACTGAGGATTGGCTAAATGATAAATTTCTGGCAATTATAACCTTTTTTTTTTTTTTTTTACAAAAATAACTCTTCAAGTTTTGATGTAATGCACTCAAGTTTAAAAGATGTACTTTAAGGCCCACAGATATGAGGTAAAATGTCTTTTTCCTAGCAATATTGAAACAACATGGTCATTTTAATTGGTTGGTTTCCTGGATGTGGACCTGGATTTTAAGCATGGTCCATAAATTTTCTATGGTGTTGAAGTTGGAGCAATAAAGCTTAATCTTAACCTGCTTTATCCATTCCAAAACCAGTTTTTGTTGGAGACTATTGCTCTATTAAAAACCTAAAGTGTGTCGAAGTTTTAGTTATTTTATCCAAATTGATGTAAGGAAATTAGTACAGATGTACAAGAATGAAACTAGCGACCACCATGGTGCACACCTGGCATAATGAAGACAATACTAAGTAAAAAAGCAATGTCACCGTCCACAATTAGGTCCAGTGTAGAAATGAAATAAGACAGTAATGAAAAAGAAAAGACATTTAGCTCCAAAATGAAAATTGCAGCTGCTAAAATGAACAAGCCAAATATTTTAAGAGACACTTTTATGGTGAAATATTTTATCATAACCAAAAGTGTATTAATAGAGTCAAACTGAGGCTTTCAAACCTAAGAAAACCGCACTAAATCCTTAGTGGGCGTGGTAGCTTTATGACAATGGTCTGTTTTTATGGGAGTGTCAACTGATTCCTCACACTATGAGGATGGAAATAAAGAGGCCGGGGGTAATTTCAAATTTTCCAATGTTCCCTTTAATTATTAGCTAGAAAGTTAAAACTAAGACACAAATGAGTGTTTCAAATGGATGACAATTTTTTTTCAAAAAGACACTTGAAAGTCCTTACATAGATAAAAAAAAAAGGCTTGCAGTAAACAGTAAGTAAGGTGGCAAAATATGCATCCACAACTGTACTAGAAGATCGGTCACAAACAGATCCACTTGTGCAAGAACATTTATCCAGATTGGGGCAGAGACTTTTAGCATACTAAATTTAATAAATTAATTATTAAACGAAAATTACAAAAGTAGCACATTTAATGGTGTCCTCTTGAAAGTTGTTTTTTACATATAAAACATAACTTTCAAAATCACAATAGCCAGACTCAAAATAATGAGACATTTATGACTGTATGTTAACTTCTAATCATTTTGAGGCTGTTCACTTAAAAATATACTATATGTGTACCAAGACTTATAGACCACAGTTTAGTTGTTTGTTTTTTTTGGAAATGCAAATCAACTTTAGAGTAATTACAACTTATTCAACCTCATCTCGATAATTTTTCAGACATTAACAGTGACATTGTAGTACTAAAAGGTCCCTTTTTTTGTGACAAGAAGAAAAACACAGTACTGCACAGGCTTGAATACTCTATGTCATAATGTTGTTTGCACATGAAGTGGAAAAACTCTAACATTGTTGGCTAGTAATTATTTAAAGTTCATCCAATAGATTCTAGTCATAGAATAATATTACTTCTACTGAAGATTTTTATTTGAGCTTTTTTTGCTTAAGTTAAAGCCATCATTTTCTATGATCCATGTCCCTTTTTTACACTCCAGGTTGCAGACTAACCTAATGGGAAATAGAAAAATGCTCCAAATATGGTTTTTTTCTTTGCCACTTTGGTCCAAAGAGTTTTGCAAATTCTCAGGACTGAGAGCAGCCCTCAGCTTGATAAAACCCACCCACATACCACCACCCTCTCACCAGCCTCCATCCATTCCCCCCTCCAGTTCATTAGTCAACCTTTAGCCATCGAACAACAATTAGGCGTCGTCCGCTCGCTGACTTCACCCTGCCGCCTGTGCGGTGAGGAATAGTCCCCAACTAATGACTGGTTAAAGAGACCTGACAGCATGTTCCTGCCACAGCTGTAATTGAATACAAGCTCTAACAAGCCTTTGAACAGGACGGAAGAAATATTTCATAAGCTTGATGCAATTGGGTGGGTGCATGTAATGAAAATAATGGACGTGATTACCTAATTTTTTAAACCTATACCTAAAATGTTTTTTTAAGGCTAAGAGAAAAAAATAAACACATTCAGATGGATAGTAAGGATGAGGGATATGAATATATTTTTTTATTTCTGTGGAAAGTTGAATGTTTCAGCATTTTGTAGATGTTTATATGTCAATTTGTTCTGTTTTTAGCACTAATAACAAGTCTGATGCTCTACTCTTATAGTTTGGATGCTGTATTGCAGCCCTTCATTTCATGGACTGTTTAGATTTCAGTTTTTAGGCAGCAATGATGAATGTTTGATCCTAGCTGAGAGTTAACCCTGAGTGGCCAAACTTGCATAGTTTTTGGTTTTTTAAGCTGTTATCAAAACATTATCAAATCAGAGCATACCAAAGCCAAATGTTTCCACTATTTAGCTGTTCCCTTATTATAATTTTCTGTATAATATGCAAGTAGTTTAGCTACGTTATTTGCAGACCTCAATAAACAAGCTCTGTGTAAAATTTGGAATGGAGTTAAAGGAGATTTGTTTTACACTTACTGCAGCCAAAACTGGGGCAAGAACAAGGAATTGGACATCAGAGGCTAACAAAATATCAGAGTCCAGTAATCAGTGCATCCACATCAGATAAATGTCACCAAACCAGCAAATGAAAGGCTCATGTGATGAATTAGACCAAATTACATAGGAAAAAAAACAATCAAATATTAAGAGAGGGCACACAACTCTTCGACTCTGACATCAAGGGTGCAGAAAGAGTAATCATACAAACGAAATGTTCATCATTGCCTCCATTTAGTGTGAGGGTATTAAAGACATGTCAGAGCTGAGGGAAGAATCCCAGGCTGGTCTCTCATTAGCCGCTGGGGACTGAGAGACCTTTGGGCCTAATAGGGACATGATTTAGGCAAATCAGGTTGTTATGATAATGGAATTGATGATAATAAGGCAGTTTGGCTGATGCTTGTTTGCTTATTTTGTGCCATATTCATACCAATGCCACCAAGGAAAAAAAATAATAAGGCTGCATTCTAATATTTCTTTTATTTCTAATTTAACATTACCTTTGATGTATGCTTTGAATGTACCAAGGAGAAATCAGGACCCAGCTTAAATTTTTAAACAAAGTCCTGATTGCAGCTTTTTTACTCCACAGGGTTTTCTCCTCTTTGATGGTCATCTGTGGTCGTAATGTTTTCGTATTTCATAGTTTTCTAAACTAGGTTAGAATCTGGAAGTTCAGGTGATTCCCCAAAAATGCAGTCAATGTAATTGTGATCAAGTTTTGAAGTAAAACAAGTAATAAACTGAAATAGAAATGAACTTTATGAATCATCATACTTTCAACCATCTGTGTCTTTTTGGCAATTTCAGTTCAGTTGTAAATACTTGATAGTAATTCCTACTACCTATAGGAAGAAACACTTATCTGCTTAATGCAGAAGAGCCTTTACTCTAATATGGAATCTAAAAAAAGATTTATTCCTGTAGATATTACACAATACATACTTTATGCGCTAAATACAATGGAATAATTAAAGCGTCAGTTTGTTGATATTTAAATGCTATAGCAATAGCGTCATTGCAGTTTGTTCTTTGTTGCTAAGCACGACGCCAAAGAACAGGACATATATGTTGAATTTATCTAACCCAATAGTGCATAGTGTTAACTTTCCAGACTTACTCATTCGCCCATTTACACATTGGACACGCAGACAGAAGCAAGGCTGCAGTTCACAAGTGGCACCAGGCCCTCTGACCACCATCAGCAGTCACTACAGGTGAAGTGTCTGGCCCAAGGACCCAACGACTGAGACAGAGTTGGAGTTTGAACCAGCAATCCTCTAGATGCAGGATGAACTTCTGTATCCTACGTCACTGTCAATCCATTGGGAACATTGTTAGTCTTAAATCCACAATAAATTGAATAGTTTTTGTAACACATCACAACTCAGATGTCTGCTGTTGCTAACACATGCGTTTTAAGAGACAGGTGAGGCTTACTTAGCTCGGCTCTCAGAGCTGGTCTGACTTTTAGTAGCTGTCAATAGGGAAAACAGGAGCTTAAATCCCTGAACAATCTACTACTTAATAGACAACTTTCATGAGCATTTTTAGTTTACTTCTGCCACCAAGCTAATTCTGCTACTCATTTCTAGTTGAATAAGGTCAGTGTTTATTTACATTGGCTTAAAAATTGGTATATTCTTATTCGTACAGCGGGTGAAATAAGTATTGAACACACCACCATGTTTCTCAGCAAATATATTTCCAGAGGTTATTGACATGACATTTTCACCAGATGTCGGTAGCAATCCATGCAATTCACACATACAAGGAAATCAAACAATGACATGATGCAGTGATTAACTATAGTGCAGGTACAATCACTAGATGAACAGAAATAAATTTACACAGTTTCCGTTATTTAGACGGGAGATTTGATCGGTCTGGGAAAGGCGCATCGGAGAGACTCGGACTGGAACTGCTCTGTTGGGGAGAGATGATATTAGGAACGTCACTTTAGGAGGAATGTAGGATGATATAACTCCAAAGTCGTATGGAGTGCGATCTGATTGATGGGAATGAGCAGGGTGAAAGTTATTCTCTCTGTTTATTCTGACCCAGAGGGGTTTTGAAGGGTGGACAGGCAGGTGAGCTGTTGAGAGCTGATCCAGGAGGCAGCGAGGAGGACGGACTTGGAGACTGCACGGCACAGGAAGTGAAACAACTGGCGTTCGTCCTAGGACTCCACTCTTTTAAATACTGCCTCCTGATTGCAGTAGAGTGGCAGCAGTTTGGAGCTCAACCTGCCAGGACACATCCTAAGGAGGAAAAAGCTAACACACACACAGACCCACAACCAAGATCCAACAAACCATAGATGTCCAGAAATTAAGCTATTTTTAATAAATTAAAATGACACAGGGAAAAAAATACTGAACACACTTATTGAAATGTATTTAATTCTTTATACAAACGCCTTTGCTAGCAACAGCAACTACAAGACTCCTGTATGAAGAAATTAGTCGCATGCATTGCTCAGGAGGGATTTTGGCCCATTCTTCCACACAAACAGTCTTTACATCTTAAAGGTTTTGTGGGTCTCTTCTATGACTCCAATCTTCAGTTGTTTCCATAGTTTTTCTTTTGGATTCAAGTCAGATGATTAGCTGGGCCATTCCAGCAGCTTTATTTTCTTTCTCTGAAACCAGATGAGCGTTTGCTTGGCTGTGTGTTTGGGGTCATTGTCCTGTTGAAATTTCCACCCACGTTTCATCTTCATCATCCTGGTAGATGTAAGCAGATTTTTATCAACAATGTCTCTGTACATTTTTCCATTCATCCTTCCTTCAATTATTTGAAGTTTGTAAGTACTTGAGTGAGGCTGTTTTTCAGCCCCACGCGATGATGTTCCCACCTCCAATCTTCACTGTTGGTATAGTGCTTTTGGGTTGATGTGCTGTCCCACTTGACCTCCAAACAGGACATGTATTATTGGATCCAACGAGTTCAATTTTGGTCTCAGCTGACCAGACTATATTCTCCCAGTATTTCACAGGCTTGTCTAAATGTTGTGCAGCAAATTTTCAATAAGCTTCAACATGCTTTTATTTCAGCAGTGGAGTCTTGCATGGGAGCGTGCATACAGGCTATGGTCGTTGAGACCATTACTTATTGTTTTCTTTGAAAAAATTGTACCCACTAATTCCAGGTCTTTATTAAGCTTTCCACAAGTGGTCTTTGGCTCTTGGACAACTCCGAGAATTATTTTCACTCCTCTGTCAGAAATCTTGCGAGGAGTACTTGGTCATGTTCGTTTATGGTGAAATGATGTTCTTTCCACTTCCGGATTATGGTCCCAAAAGTGCTCATTGGAATATTCAGAAGTTTAGAAATCCTTCTGTAAACTAATGCCATCATTATGATTGGCAACAATAAGATTGCTAAGGTTTTGAAGAGGTCTTTACTTTTTATTCATCATGATATGTTTCTTGTATGATACCAGAGACACCTTTTTATTGATTGATTTGGGACTGAACCAGCTGATATTAATTTGCACTGACAAGGGGCAGGATTTTTTTCTCTTACTGAGAGATTTCAGCTGGTTTCTTAGCTTTCCATGTCTTTTTCAACTGATTTCCTTTATGTGTTCATATGTGTTTCTGGACATCTAGAGTTTGATTTCTTTGCATGTGTGGATCGCATGGATTGTTACTGACATCAGGTTTAGATGTCATGCCAATAGCACCTCTAGAAATATATTAACTGATAAAAATGTTGCTAAGTTCAATACTTATTTCACCCTGTGTATATCATAACAGAAGGTGTTTTATGGATTCATCATCATACTACAACATTGTACTGGAAGAATAATATGACAAAGCTTGGAAGCTTGTCAATACTTATATAGTGACAAAGTTGGCTCTGTGCTGATACACAAACATGGCAATTTGGAGAACATGAAGGCAGATGTTCAACCAAGCTGCGTCTGAATGAGCCCAGCTATAACATCATGGTGGTTGCTATGGAGGATGGAGAAAACATACAGAGAAGTGCACATACATGAAGGAGGTACGCAGGTCTACTCGATTAAGCTCATCACAGCGATGTGTTACCTTTAAACTAAGTGGTGAGAAGGTGGATCTGGTTCATTTTTCTAATTCATTTTTCTAATAAAACTTACTGCTGCAGGTAAGACTTCATTATACCTGTGTGAAACTGGCCCAGCTATTTTCACAAAGTTGGAGATGGAGGTGGTGTGACTCTTTTATGACTTAATCCAATAGAGAGTTACTGTCTTCAGCCACAACTCAAACTGAAAACCTTTACATATCCAACTCTCTCTATGGCATTTAACCACATATCTCACTACTGCACGTCAGCGCGTTCTCTTTGCGAGATACTCTGCCAAAACTCTGTTAAGAGTTCATTTTAAAATCAACCCTTTTTAAAGTGTTGAATGCATGAATTCAACTCCCCAGTTTAACCCAAACTCTTTAAAGGAACTAGATTTAACATAATTAAATTAGACTAAAAAAGTCTTGAATTACTCTGTACTTTCAACCCACAACACCACCACTGGAAATCTAACTAAGTTAGTTTAGTTGTGTAGCTTAAAAAAACTTACATCAGATCAAACATCTGAAGATTTAGTTATTAGTAATTCAGAAAGGAATTTGCACGAGCCAGTTTGGTCTGTTTTTCTTTGTGTAAAGTTTCGGAAAGGTTTGATCATAAGGGAAAATTCAGATCCAGTAGTAAGCAATGATATTGATGCTTGGTCTATGATACAGTTTTACAAACCATACAAACAAACATAGAAAAAAATTTAATGCCTGCATATCATTGTCTAACACTATGGATTATGGGGGCACAAATCTCAAATAAAACACCTGCTGATCTCAAGGGTCGGATTAATCCAATCCTTGTTACAAATTATTCATTTCACTTCTTTTCATTTTTCGTTCTCTTTTCTCTGGTATAATCCTTCTTTTCATACTGTTAAATCTCTGATGATATAGTTTTTGACACTATATGCACTTTCAACAGCACCGCTCAGGAGCTCATGAGTGCTTTCTAATTTTGAACAGAGTTATATTAAAAAAAATGTTTTACATACTCCCTAAGTACATTTATGACAGTTTTGCTCAAATATTTTTATATAGAATATAAATCAATAATTTTACAGTCTGGTTCTGAGGTATACTATCTTAGTTTATTGCTTAGTTATTTTTATTGCACCAGAAAATCACAAAATGTTATCTACTTTGTCTGTTATAAAACTGAGCTATTTTTTTTTAACTCCAAGGTTGCTGTAACATGATTGGTCTTCAACCTTTTTTAACTGTGTACATTTCTAAAGACCAAAAAAATGAGACAAAGGGAAAGTTATATAGAAACACTGCAACCACTACACCACAGAAACAAAGGGACAGGAATTAATTTGACAGTGAATAAGTGACAGTCGTTCCAGTCCTTTAGTGCTGTGCTTTCTTCTCCTCTTCTATAGCATCCCAAATAAGACTTCCCTCTAATTGCACAGTGGACACCTCTGCGTACGTTGGGGAATTTCTGCCACGATCTGGCACAGATTAACAGTCCCTGTCTGCTTTGTTGCTGCTTTATTTGCATGATAATTAGTTGGTGGCAGCATGTATTCTAATTTATTTATTATTTCACAAATATAGGTACACATGGAGATGGCGGGAGTTAGCTGGAGAAAAAGAGGAGAGGAAAAGAGAACAATGTGCATTAATTAAAATGATTAAAGGACTGACTGAACTTTGCCTTGATGTGTTTATTCAATTAATAAGCAAAGTGGCAAATGACTGTCTGACTTTTATAGCAATTAATTTTACAGTTTTTTGTTCATCTAGGTTCAGTAATTTTACACCTGCTCTCTTTGAATATTTTCTCTAGAAGACCATCTAATATACTGAGTCCAAGAATGCAAATTGGGTGACAGTGCTGCTGATTGTGGAGCTTGGAACAAGTTTTGTGTTCTCAGTAATAAAAACAAAGATGGAGTTAGTGTATTAGTGATACTCTTAAACTTGATAACCCTTCATACATTTGTGAAATGATAGTTTGGCATTTTTAAAAAAAATCCAAACAGTATGTCCTCAAATTGGTGTTGAAACATAAATTAAAAACTGCATACACACTTCAGAGGCACAGGAAGCCGATTTATAAGTCCATCAAATTCATTAACATTTATAAGGCAAGCTTTTAGCTTAAAAAATCCCCACAGTTACCTTGTTTCTCTCATCTTGGCATCACAAGATGGGGCTTAAACCTTCTCTCACCATCTAAGGGCACTCTGTAAAAAAGACTTTAGTTTCCAAAAATTCAAACGTTTCTTTACTCTGTGCCTTTGTATCCACCATATATTGTCCAGCGGAACAAAAGGAATGATCCATTTTTTCTGACAGGAGCCAATGGCTCATAAAAGGTCTGATTTGAGTGTTGAGGGTGTTATTTGCCTAGGGAAAGCCTGAGGATGAGGGCTGATCGTGCTGGCAATGGAATCGGGCTGTCAGCTGGCATCTAGCTGTAATTGCTTCCCATGGCAGGACCCCGGCGGCCGAGTGAAGGGAGAGCACCGAGTAGAGAAACAACGCGGGAATCCATTCCACTGCAGCCCATTTATAATTGTTCCACGAGCACAAGGAGACTTGTTGCCAATCTGTGCGAGGGCCAGAGCTCTGATTGACACTCATTGACCAGAGAAGCCAAGGGATGGGGGGAGAAAGGGAAAGAGGGTTTGGAAGACCTTGACAATCCAACAATTGTCACTCAAAGTGGAGAGGAGTTGAGTGGAGGATAAAGTGAGAAGAAGAAAAAGCAGAAAAAAGGTCCATGGTTGGAGATGGATCACAATCATAATTTATGGATGACTTTCTTTTTTTTTAATCTTTGGGTTATGTAAGGTTTTTTTACCAGCTTATGCGGATTTTAGCTGATTCCACTTTTCTCTAAAGGAGTCTTGCACAAATTTAAAGGTTGAACATTGTTTTTCCTTCCCATACACGACCTTACAATTGCCCAACTTGTAAAATGAGCTTCACTATATTTACTGCAGTTGCCTCTGTGGGCTCTATTTGTTAGTTCATGGGGAAAAGATTTGGCTCACGTTTCCCCTCACAAATCCTATAATAGACACACAAGAATAAAAAAATTAATTAAATTTTGTCTAGTGCGACAAAAAGCCTTTTGGAGTCTGATTGATAGTAAATATTGTGACAATTTTCAACAAATGAAGGGTCATCATATCTGCTCTGGAAATAGAAAAGGACCTGCAGTTGGGCATCTTTTTGCTAAAAATGTAAAGTGCTTCATTCAAAATAACTTTAACATTTGTTCAATAACTTCAACTTCTAAATCGTCAAGGTTAAAATAAGTGATCATCATTTCATGCATAATCAAGTTGTTTGTATTATATTGTATGTATTATAGATATCAGCAATTTCATGTAGTTCTTGACAAGGACACTGTAGACAGAATTTTGGACTCCTCCTTTCATACAGATCTTCTCCAGATCCTTCAAGTTTGGGGCTGTCACTGAGAAAAACAGACTTAAGCTCATTTAAAAGACAATCTTTTAGGTCCAGGTCTGGATGGGAGCTGAATGCTCTCTGCTCTTGTCCATAGTGGAGGGAACTTTGTTTGATTAAGTGTGTTGACAGGCCCAATTTTATACAAGTAACAAGTTCAAATGGGTGCACTAAATACAGGAAATGAGTGAAGAACAGGGCTTCTTAAAAAAAATTATAACACGCCTGTGAGAGCTGGAATTCTTGCTGGTTGGTACGTTATAAAATGATTCTATGCAATAAAATAAAAACTAATTATTTAAAAATTACACAATTTTATTTTCTGGATTCTTTTGTCTTAGATTCCTACATCTGCAGTTGAAGAGTTCATATGATAAAAATTTGAAAGATTTGCAAAATAAGGTGTCTATCAAATACTTGTTCACCCCATTGTATGTTTCCTTCACTCTGTAAAAATGTCCAAACTGAAGAGGGTTTAGACATTTTAATATGCTGCATTCCTTGTCCGAAATAATTATTAGATTTTTTTTATTTATTATCAGCAAGCCATCAATCAGTAGTGATTGGTCTATAAATTAGACAATTCTGGTCAACAGCCAGTAACTATGCAACTGTCTGATAAAAATCTAAGTTTTCATACCTTAATCTTAATCCCCTATTTTTTTAAGCATGTCCCATTTCATTATTTATAAGCTCAAAATCTAACCTCCTCCCTGAAGCAAGATTATTTACACAAATCAATAAAGCAGTAACACGAAAACAAAAAGCACAGCTAAATGTACTGATGTTCTCTGATCTGTACTCTACTGGGAAAAATGTATATTTTAGCATTTTTTTAAGTTGCAAGAAAACTATTGATTGGAAATATTAGAGATAATTTCTTTAAATAAGAAACAAATGTCTGTTCTCTTGTAAAATATATTATTCAAGACTCAAAGGCTTTGCTTGTTGTTAACATGGAAAGCTTTTTCCCTCAGAGTTCTGAATAAAAGGTCTTAGTTCTATATGCTTCATGCAGCCAGAGAGCTTATCATTCACCTGTCCAAAGCTAATTCTACGTAGTGTCAAGCACAAAATTGGATTTAAGAACAGGAAAGTTACGCAAGTCCATCTGCTGTCAGGAGGTCCCAGTGCCCCCTCTTTTGTGTCGCTTCAGCAATGGGGAACATTTTAAATTCCTAACAGGGTAAAGCACCATCACAGGGTTGTCCGTGGCCCTGGGCAAATTTCTGATGACGCTTTCTATTCCCCACATACCATACCCCAATACTTTTGGGCTAGGATTCCCGAGTTTCTTTAAAAAGGAGTCATTATATTGAAATGGAATTTGGAAGGTAGCAGATACACTTACTGTCTGGCAGTAGTGGCTTCTTTATAGTCAAGAATGTGCTCTGGTAGGGAACTTTAAAACAATCATCATAAGAAAATTCGTCTCCACAAACCCTTCAGGAAAGTAATGTGCACATTTATAGTAAAAGATTTTTGGTCTCAGCAGGGTCTTTGGGCATTTGACCTGTTTGAAAGCTGTGGCTACATCCCAACAACAAGAGTAACTGGGGCCTTTTGGATACAGACTTGGGTCAAGGGTGAGTCTCTATTTTGAAATATTCCTCACCTGAATCGTCAGCTGGGGCCAGCTCACTTTATAGCCTTTAGGCATTCAAATTTACAGGTCTCATTATTTGAGAACCCCTCTACCACCCCTGCCCCCTTTGCATACCAGGACCTGTCAGTCTCCACCTGCCTGTCCATCTCACCGTTACATCACATCAGCTCTCAAGCTCTAGCAACCACTATCATTTCTTCTCCAGGATTTTAGACTCAGAATGAGTTAAAGGAGAGTAAGTGAAGGCATAAATGTGTGTATTAGTGTACACAGTGGCAGGCTTTATATGAAGGTCCCAGCTTTCTGATGACAGCCAGACAGGGGTCCTTATGTAAACAAACCGCAGCATCCAGCGTGATCTAAACAAAAGCACCTTACTGCAAATTAGTAGACCACTCAATCCTGCCATAGTCACCGGTACAAGCACCTGCACAAAAAATATATGTCAGTACCTACATATAGAACAACACGTGCGGGCATGATGGCACCTTTGCAGAATCTTAAGTACCTTGTGCAAACTGTATGTTTGTTGGGGAGGCACAGGCAGAGTACTGATGAGTGGCTCATTATGGCAACACCAGCGCTCCACACTGGGTATCGCATAATCAAAGCCTGGGGGTACGTATTAATTATCCTTTTGAATAGTGATGAAATTTTAAAAAGCTTCTCCTTAAGGCTCACATCACGGATAGATGAAACAAAGCACAGCGCAGCTTCCGCGCCTAGGCTCACATGTGTTTTTACATCTGTTCAGGATATTTCAATTTGATGCTCAACAAGCTGAGAGAGATTAAAGGATAATAATGTGTCATCCTCTGCACAAGCAACTCTTCCAGAGCAAAGTAATAGCACATCAGCAGCCAGGCAGGCTCAGCTTCTGGAGGGGAGTTAGCTAACAGCCGTCACAGGCAAAGTCGATCCAGACATGCATGTGTCTTTTGCTTGTCTCCAGTCAAGGTCGCTGAGGCACTGTTCCTCTCTTTCCCCTCAAACATTCTAGTTGATTGGGAAAAGAGAATACCCAGTTAGAGCAAAAAGGGGAGGAGGTGGGAGAGATGTGTTGAGATATGCTTAAAAGAAATATTTATGAGCTCTTTTTTTCCATGGAGGAGTTGTCTTTAATGAACATGTTTAAAGGTTGTTTCTCCATCTATAATTTATATTGCAGGGCTCTGTCAACGAAAAGGGGCTAGTTTTAGGTTGTACATGTGAATACCTGATCAAGATGGTAAAAGTGCATCCCAAACATCTGCTTCACCGAAGAAGTGTGATTGCTTGACACCGCTGCGGTGTGTGGAATGACTCCGGAGACGTAAATGCAGTGTGAGAATGTGGATATTTGTTGATAATTTACGTGGGGAATCTCTGATTGACATTCAGTGGTCTAAGAGTCGGGGAGATGGAAGGAAGGAGGCTTAGAGAGACCTTGAATAGGAGTAACACTGTCACTCAACCAGTAAGGAATAGTGTAAGGGTATAGCATTTTGGCTTATTTTAAAGCCTTGTTATAACTGTCTTTATATCGTTTAAAAAAAAAAAACAGTAAAAAAAAATTGGAAATTAATTAATAGAAACTTTGCAAATTAAGCAGAAACATATCACATCCTTCATCTTATCAAAGTCTTTCAGTGTTGTTTACATTGAAATACAAGTGATTAGGAATAAAAACAATTTTATATATATATATATATATATATATA
>JAUZNJ010032371.1:0-13709 GCA_034780135.1 Jordanella pulchra | reverse complement strand
GATTTATCATTGACATGAACAAACTGAAATCTGTCAGATAAATAAGATTTAAACCAGCTTAGTGCTGTTCCATTAATTCCTATTAAAAGTTTAAGCCTTTCCAAAAGAATATCATGATCAGCTGTATCAAATGCAGCACTGAGATCTAACAGGACAAGTACAGATACAGTCCATTATTTGAGGCCATGAGAATATCATTAGTGACTTTCAACAGGGCTGTTTCAGTGCTATGATGAGCTCTAAAACCTAACTGAAACTCTTCAAAAAGTTCACTTTGGTCTAAGTGGTCACACAGTTTAGCAACTATTCTTCAACAATTTTAGATAGGAAAGGAGATTAGAAGTAGGTCTATAATTGATCAAGTTATCTGGGTCAAGAGATGGTTTCTTTAATAAATGTTTCATTACCGCTACGTTAAAAGCCTGGGGTACATATCCCTGCAGCAGGGATAGATTGATCATATCTAAAATGGAGGAGGAAAAGGTTTAGGCTCTATAGTTACCTCAGATACTGCCTCTCATTCCAGAGATAAACCAATGATATTAAGAGGGGTGTTAATGATCTTATTTTTATTACAATTAATCTTATTTATAAAGAATCCCATAAAATCATTACTGCTAAGAGCAGGGGGAATGGATGGATCAGCAGAGCGATGGCTCTGGGTGAGTTGGCCACTGTATTAAAAAGAAATCTTGGATTATTTTTATTCCTCTCTATTAATGAGGGAATATATTCTGCTCTTGCTTTACGAAGGGTCATTTTATACAGCAGTAAACTGTTTTTTCCAGACTAGGTAGGATTCCTGTAGGAATTTAGAGCGCCATTTCCTCTCGAGTTTCCTAGCATTTTGCTTCAAAGTGCACAGCTCTGTATTAAACCAAGGAGCCAGTTTCTTGAATTTAAGGTTTTTTTTTTTCAAAAGGGGCTATGTTGTCTAAGGCAGTACGTAGGGAACTAGTAACCCCATCAACAAAATCATCAATTTGAAAAGGGAAATAAATTAAATGGTTGTCCTCTTCAGTATTGTTCAATGACACAGAGGAGATAAGAAGTGGAACAGATTCTTTAAAATTTATAACTGCACTATCTGATAATAATCTGCTAAAGTGAAACCTTTTGGGGGTGGGGAACTCTGTTAAAGTAATTTTAAAGGTTACTAAAAAGCGGTCAGAGAGGACGGGGTTGTGAGAAAATACTGCTATTTCTTCACATTCAATGCCATAAGTCAGCACAAATATGGAGATGGGAATATGTGGAACTATTTACATTTTGAAGAAAGCCAATAGAGTCTAAGATAGCGTTGAAGGCTTCATTTAAGCTATCACCTTCAATGTCGACATGGATGTTAAAATCCCCCACCATAATGACCTTGTCGGTATTTAACACTAAATCTGATTGGAACTCTGAAAACTGATCTAAGAATTCAGAGTAAGGACCTGGTGGACGATACAAAGGTACAAACAGAAGAGGTTTGGCTGCTTTACAATTTGAAGGAGGGAAACTAAGGATTAAATGTTCAAAAGAATTGTAACTTTGGACTAATCAGAAGTTAGACTGTAAGATTGTTGCTACTCCTCCTCCCAGATCTTCTGGGTATGTGAAAATTTAAATAACTAGAGGGAGATGCCTCATTTATGCTCACATAATCCTCTTGCTGCAGCCACGTTACTGTAAGACAGCATATATCAATTTGATTATCAGAAGTCATTAATTATTAGACTTTTTGAAGAAAGAGATCTTATGTTAAATAAACCAAATTTAATAGTTTTTAATTTTCCCCGACTGGAGTTTTTTCAATTTGAATTAGATTATCATGGTTTACCCGTTTAGGATTATTTTCTAATTGATTTGATTTTGGTCGTGGGCGAGCCCAAAGACTGTTTTACAGCAGTTCAGTTCTGAAATTTGAACCATCAAGGCTTAGCCTCAGGTCCTTCAGGTTTCTCCGACATGGTATTAATGTTGGTTTCAATGTTGGTGTCTTTTCCAATGTGTCTCTTCCAATGTGAATCTTCATTGAAAGAGGTAGAGTTCTGTGTTTCTGGTCTTTTGTGCTTTCACACAGTGCGGAGTGCAACAAGGAACACCTCTGTGGGAGGTGCCCTGAGGAGTTAGCTGGGCTGGGGGTTTTGCAAGGAAAAATCCAGAGCATGCAATCTGCACCTTCTGCCCCAGTGAAAATGCTTAAGATAAAACATGGACATCTGTCCTCAGTATCAAAAAATGATAATATTCATGGTTTTATCGCACAACACTGCCCACATATTTTTGTTTATAAACTGGAATTTTGATTGAATAAAGTGCTCTGAGACAGCTTCTATTGTGAAGTGGTACCAGATATAAAGCCCCAAATAAAACTAAAGTACAACCTAATGCAGCTGTGCTTTACCAAACTTGTGTCTGAAAGAAGCTTCAAATATTTTCCAGAGACGTTCTTGGGACGGTGTGCATCACAAGTCCTTTCAACCGCTCTCAGCTCAGCCCTCTGCTGCCTTCAGAGACTGTGGACAGACTGGAGCTGGACTGCCTCAACTCTGTCCGGGTCAGACATTCAAACACACCAGCTGGGGAAACCTCTTGGGCTGTTCACTATAAGCTTCATTTGCTAGAGTAACCAATCGTGATGAAATGAACCCCACATATCTACAGATGTTCATGATTTGATAGGATAAAAAATATGCTGTTTAATTTAACCCTGATGTCTCCTTCTGCAGGCGAAAGTGACCACTGAGCTGAGTCAGGTTCTAGAAGAGGAGGAGAAGAGGTGGATGGAGACGTTGCATGTCGAAGAATACCAGATCACATTGGCTAAAACCGTCATCCAGGTAACCTTATCCAGCAGAATGTGTTTCCTTGGTAACAGTGCATGGGAGACAGTACTTCCTGCCTGTTTGAATTAACAAACAGACTAAAATCAGAGCAAAATGTGACACAAAGGTTGATTGTGAAGAATTTTCTACACTGATTGTTTTCTGGATCCGTCCTTCGCCTCCAGCCAAAGTCAACATCAACCACTTCCTGATCTCAGACACATGTCTGATCGCTTCTCTGCTGCCCTCTTGGGGCCAAATCAAATCCTTATAACTAGTGGTTGGTGAAAATGAAGACTTAGGACTTGGAGAGGGGATTTCAAACTGGTATAAGTCCACCAGTAGATCCCGATGAACCAGCAAGAAAAATAAAAAATTGGAAAATTGGTGATTTATCGGCTTTTAATTTAGCCTGAATGGCTTTAACACGACCTTATCTGCCTATCTTAGGGTTTGGGTGCAGCTTGGGCAGCGACTCTTTATGGCATTTAACCTTTAGCTCAACTTAATTGCCCCAGGCTCATAGCAGCGCCATACAGATAAAGTTTTCACCATGGTAACCTTGTCTGCTGCTGTCGTGTCAGAGGTTGCAGGTTGATCTGGATCGATCGGCCTCCATTAACAGAAGTCTGGGTTCCAAGGTGGCTCAGTGCAGCCTGAACGGACTGGCTGACTTCCTGTACAGGTACGCGATTCCCAAAACACTCCTCACTCAGAAGTTAGAAAGTTTAAAAACCAACACAATGAGCAACACCATGCAGCTTCATAGCATGGTGTAGAAATGGTGTTTACACTCCTGACAGATTTTTTTATGTTTTTGCTTTTTCTGAAACTTAGACGTTTAAAATTGGATAAATATAAAGTTGCATTTTAGTCCACTTTGACTTGTCACTCTAAACCTCTTTTTAATAAGGGTTTTCTACTAATAGCTGAAGTCGTCCTTTAGGATGTTCTGTTAAGGAGCCTAATTCACATTTCCATCAGTTTTGGTACATCATCATGCTGGGGAAGCAAAGCAGCCCCAGATGATCACTCTGCCACCACCATGTTGGACTGTCAGGACAAAGTCCTGGTGCTGTGCTGCTGTTTTAGGTCAAAAGTAACATAAGGTCCACTCATGTCTTGTCAACACACTGAATATTTTCCCCAAACTCTTGTTTTTTAAGGTTACGAAGATGTTGTTTTTGGTAAATATGAAGCAGGTGTTTGGGTTCTTTTGGGTCAGCAGTGGTTCTGGTCTTGGATCTTTGAAGGGGGTGAATACTTTTCACTGCAATGTTAACTATTGACCCAGGGGTGGTAAACATTTCTGTCAGACCCTCAGAGATTCAGAGGTTTCCAAACATTTTTGCAGGTGACCTCAAACATAAAAATGCAACAGACTAGTGACCTCCTACAAATAGTGATATTAAAGGTTTTGTTGAGCTGCTTTTGGAGGCTCTGATGTTCTGCTGAAATGTCGCACTGCTTTGTCTCAGCTTCCAGCGTAAAGTAGAGATGTTCCACGAAGGGATGCAGAGCGGCATGTTTGGAGACAATGAGGACGGATACGTGTCCAGGACCATCTCCTTGGTCAACTGCTGCCCTCCTTTCAGGTACAAATAAAGGCTTGAGACCATGATGGTCTCGCTGCTGCCACCATCAGGCTTGGCGGAGAACTGCTTGTTCCAAGAGTATCTGATTAAATCCCAGTGGGAACAACCAACCACCTAATAGGGGTGGCCAGTGATTGACGAGGGATGGCCATTGCCCCTCTTGTCATCCCTCTAGATCCGCCCCTGACACCGGGGCTTTATTTACTAACAAACTAAGCAGAAACAGAGTCTAAACAACAAAAAAAACCAAACAATACACCCACAGGTAGCAACACCCCTTCATGAAAACTTAAATGGATTACTAGATTATAAATTTAAAAGTGTCTGATAATGTGATCATGCACCTTTAAAGGTTTAGGGTAATGATAGAATTAGAAAAGCTTGACACTCTGAACTTCTCTAAAATTAACCCTTTGTTTTAATCATGATGGCAGGGCTTCAGTTCCTCCTAGGTTCTCATGGTTAAAGTTCCTGTGTCACTGGGGCCTGAACTTGGAGTTAATGGGGTGCCTAAATCCTCTGGTGGCAATTCAGCTGCAGCTTCCCTCTGTGTTTCGTTATGCTGTAAAAGCTCCCTGGCCACCAGCCTTGTTTATTACTGTAACATACCCCATTGTGTTTGTGTTTCTCCAATCAGGAGAACGACTGGGAATAAAGATTGAATAACTTCATGTGTGTGTTTCTGTGTGAGCAGAGGCTTTGTGCAGCGATGTGCACAGTGTGACCCGTCTGTCAGTGAAGACTCTCTGCGGCGAGCCAACAGGTCTCTGGATAACATCGTTCAGCAGGGGGTCAGAGTTCTGTCAGAGCGCCTCTACCTGCACATCAGGGTAAAACAACACCCCCCAACAAGAACACAGTCTAAGAAACATTAAAGTTTGCAGAACCAGGAACATTTCTCAACCACTGACGTTTGCAGAGACACACTGTCAGTGATTCAGGGTAGAAATTAAAGGCTGTTTTATTAGTAATGGTGTTTTTATTATCTGCGATCTGACTGGAGACGATCCAGGTCCTCTCAACCTTAGAAGCTTTTCTGTCTGTGCCAAGTACCAGGAACTTAAAGCGTGGTGATGATGAGGATGATGAAAGGCATTGTATTTTTCCATGCTGCAGCTGTTCTTTGAGCGCCTGGTGAAGAGGAAGTGGTTAACCAACACGGAGCCTTATGAGCAGATCGAGGCTCTTATCAAGGAAGACTTCAAGAAGTACCGCAGGATGGACGACCCTCCTTATCAGGTAGAGGAAGCTGCAGTCACAGCACCACCCACTGGTTGGATCTGCAGGGTACAATTGTTCTCCCTCTCTGTGTTTGTCCCTCAGCTGCTGGTGGCTGAAGTCCACCGCCGGGTGGTGATGGAGTACCTTCGCTCTGTCATGAGGGGCAGGATCATCTGCACCTCCATGAAGATGAGGAAGAGGATGGCTGGCCGACTCCGAGACGAAGGCAAACAGATCAAAGCCCTCTTCAAAGACCTGGTAAGTTCTGACAAAAGATCATATCCAGGTTCTCTTTACTCTGGATGCTCCAATGGAAGGATAACTGTCAATAAGAATGTACGAATAAATGTTGGAATTAGCAAATGAAGGTCAGTTAACAGATTTATGTTTGTTATTTGTTGTCATCTCATGTATACATGATTGTGATATTAGATCTGCATCTGTGAAAATGCAAACTTAGAAGCAATGAATTCATGTTAGAAAGTTTAAACTTTACACCAATACAAGTACAAAAAAACAAATTTACTGATATAAATCATAAATACTTAACCTTAAATGTACGATTTGTACTCCAGAATTTGTGATTTTTATTTGTTAATTTGTGATATGTATTTAAAAAATGGTAATATGTACATGTAAATTTGTGAGTCGAACTCGTAAATATGTTCATTTTACTCATAAAATTGTCATTTGTGCTTTTAAATGTGTAATTCGTATCGATAAATTTTTTATTTGTACTCATAAATTTGACGTTTGTGCTTGTTAAAATGTGATTCACACTCGTAAATTTCTGATTCTTACTCTTAAATATTTAATTCATACTCACGAATTTGAGATTTCTACTTTTAGATCTGTGTTTTGTACTCATAGATTCCTGATTTTGTGAATCTTACTTGTATTGTTGCAGTTAAGATTTTCTTGCCTATATTCATAACTTTAAACTTGTATTCTCAAAGATAAATATCTCATTTTATATGTATGTACGAGTTGACAAGAAGAACAAACACAAATCCAAAATGCATTTCCATCATTGAGTATCATTTACAACTTTTGGCATCTGCACATACAGTAACAGCATTTTTTAAACACAAACCTGAACTTTGGCTAGTGGATTAGATCTCATCAAATCAGTGGTTATAGATAAATACTGGAGACATTTGAACTGTTCAAGTCAATGCTTTAGTAAAACCTGATGTGATCTCAGCAGTAATAAGCTGAGCTTCTTCTGTTCATATTTGTTACCTAATGTCTTCTGTATATTTTTAGGAATCTCCAGCCAGCTGGTTGGACAGCGCTCTGTCTCACATCTCAGAGATCATTCAACTAGAGGACGTCCCATCCATCCAGATGGAGGTTGGCATTCTGGTGAGGGAGTTTCCGGATGTCAGGTACGTGGCATTTTTACTCCAGCAGAAGAAAGAGAGTCCAAGAAGCCTTTACAACTAAAAGAGAACAGTTTTACCAAAAAATGAAATAAAAAAAACAAAAGAAACCTTCAGTCTGGATGAAGACTGATGTTCATATTCATCCATTCCATCATGTTTGTCTTCAACACGCTCCAAAAAGTTCTAAAAGATTAATACATCAAACCACTTCCAGGTGTTCTAATTATTTCTGCACACCTGACTTTATGGGTCCATTACTGCTGGGTCCTTTACTGGGTTGGGTCAGAACTACAGGTAGAACAGCACAGAAGCTAAAGCCTTCTCCTTCTCAGATAGGAATATGGTTTATTACTGAAAAGATGCAGTTTGAAAGTAGAGATGTTTCTCAACAAAATCCGACATCCATCCACCCTGTAGCACCCTCAGGGAAAACCATGGCATAAAGTTTAGAGAAAGACAGTTCAATTTCGTTCTTGACAACCCACAAGAGCTGGATACAAAGAAATACAAATAAAGATGTTGTGAAACTTCATATATTTAACACACACCCTACTGGCTGCGTGTTAGAACAATAACTGAAAGCGTGAATAGAGCACAAATCAAACAGATAATTCTGCACATCTATAGAATAAATTCAACACAACCTCCGTTCAAAATATAAGAGTTTATGAACAAAAATCATTCAGCTCCGAGTCAAACATATTCAGTTTAACACCCTTGACAAAGAAGAAGGAAAACACAGTCGAAAACCATAATCAATGATGATCAAAGATGATGCAATTATACCACAGTTTTAGTATTGATTTTATGTTTGAGAACCAAAGTTTATCTTGAAGCATTTGGAATGTTATCAAATTAGCTTCTGGCTAATTTGGAACAATTAGAATGTTTTCAAACCAATTCACAATTCAAATCCATTAGGTGAATAAAACATCACTTGGACAAACAATGTTTCAATAAATTGTTTACTTAATTAGAAATCAATAGCCTTTAGTTAATTGATTCTTGATCTTTGAGTAAGCTAGCAGTTAGCAGAAATGTGGATTCCATTAAATGCCTTTTTTTCATAATTTGGTAATCAAAATGCAATGAGCAAATGGTGGAACACATAACACATTGATATTATATCAGTGTTTAAACCCTTAGTGAATAAAGTCTATTTTAACTCTATAACAGCTCGAAACATGTCACTGTAGCACGGTTCACCATGTGGTCCATCTTGTTAACTTGGTCCTTACTCAACAGTAAACACATTAAATCATCAAAGACCTTTTTTTAGTGAGAAACTCTGTCCCTAACTTTGTGCCAGACCTGTACCTCTGTCCAAGTGTTTCAAGGTTTTTCTCCAGGAGTTTGCATTTAGGTTGGCCTGATCATGGCAGAGGGGGGGCTCCCTTTGTTCAATGTGCCCCACGTCAAGGGAAGCTCTCTCTTCCTCAAGTATGTTCACTCTCCAACCACCAGGATTCCTGGAACTCAAAAGAGATGTTGTAAACCGCCTGTTTGGCAGCAGTTAAATTCATGACTTAGCTTCAGGTCTGTGAGATGGAGGTCCATGTTGGTCCCTTCAATGTGACTCTCTCACAGAAGTGAATCACCAAAGAGGCAGAACAATGTGCTTCTTGGCCTTTTGTGCCTTCACACAGTAGGGGAATGCAGCAGAGTACACCTCTGTAGGAGGTGTCCTGTAGAGTCAGCTGGGGGGAAGGGCTGCAGAAGAGGGGCTTCAGCACATCTCCAGCAACACTGGAGGCACTTTGCACCCTCCATCCAAGCACAATTGCTCAAGATGAAACATGGATATTTGTCTTCCATGTCCAAATGTTTCCATCATGTTTTTATGGCACTACAAAGACAAAAAAAATACAAATAATGTTGGCTGGAAATAATTTTAAACCTTCCTCTAATTTTTTCTGTCCTAACTTCTCCTGGACTGTGATAGATCCTGGAACTGAAAGTGGATGGATAGAAACAAATGAACTGTCTGAGTGTTTATTTTAAATCTATTCAAAAATGTTCATCTTTGTTCAAATTGTTAACACCTTCAATGGTTATTAGTGTGACAGTGTGTGGTCCTGTCACTATGCCTCCGACTGATCATGCTCCTGAATTGTTTTTGGGTGTCTTTCTGTTGTTTGACTTTAATGCCTCAAGTCTGTTCAGCCTTCATAAAAAATCTCCGCTTCCCTCTTCGTCTTCAGGAAGAAGCACGTATCCGCCATTTTGAACATCCGCGGGATGACCCGGCAGACGGAGCGTCAGGAGATCCTCAACATCGTCAAAGACATCGAAAGTTGCGACAGCGGTCCGAGCTCGCTGCCCCGGGACCGAGCCCTGTTCGCCGAGGTTCCGGTCACCTCTGAGGTCCACTGTCTGAATGTGGGACTGAGCAGGATCGCCCTCACCGCCTCGTCCTGTGTCAGCGTTCTGAGGCCGCGACGACGCAAAACTAGAACGTCCATTCAGGAGAACCCGGAGGATGTTTTGTAAATGGGTCTGATTTAGATCCAGCAGAACAGTTTCATTGTATTGTTAAACCAGCTCTGTTCTGTTGGCTCAGATGGTCTGCACCTGATCCTAGACTGTCTGGAATCAAAGCTGCTTACCCTGATTGGACCGTGGTCCTGTTCTGGTTCTGACTGACTTGAAGACAGGAGAGTCCAGATTTCCCTTCCTTGACTTCCCATCAGGAGGGGTTGTTCTGAATGTTTGTTCTTTCTGTGTTCCCAAACCCTTCAAAGTTCTACCGATCCGACAAGAAAAGTTGACTGAATGACTCCTGTGACCCAATGTTCATTTTGACAGTTAAACATGGGCCCAAAATTTACCCACTGATTTGGAGGCGAGCATCAGAGGTCCTTACTGAGGATGATGATGGTGAAGAATGGATCAAGGCAAATCATGTGACCATTCCAGGACCTCAGAGAGTCCAAAGTGAACTTGGTTCAGTTCTGGAGATAAATCTGATGATCATCTTTCTAGATGGTATTTAAACTGGCAACCGGTGATGAGTTGTGGTTCAAACTGTAAATCAGAATAAGAATCCTCCTGATCCAGGCTGAAATCCACTCCGTTTTACTGCAGAAACTCTGGATCTGGAAATGGAAAAAGAGCACTTTATCTGGAATCAGAAAAAAAAGGAGAGCAGTTCTCTGTGGACTCTTCATAGAACCAGAACTGGTTTTAACGGTGTGTCCATATCAGGATGTCTGGTTAAAGTGGACTGAGAAACTGTAATCTGGGATTCAGATCGATCCAATTCTGTGGCTCCAGTAAAACTTAAAAGTTAAAAAGATAAACACTCAGAGTGCTAAGTCATTTAGGAAGAATCTCTGCTGCTGGTCGAGCTGGTGCCTGAGGAAATATTCCCATCGTTTCCACAAGTACAGCTTTGTTCAGTTGAAACTCCAAATCATGTTGTCATTCATTCAAACAGGAATTTTTGTCTGTAAAATTCTATGTGGAAACAAATTTCTTAATGACAATCAAGTAAAATGAAATAATTTAGAGCCTTACTCTTCCCAAACAACAACAAAATCCAGCAAAACTAGCACATAATAAAGGAAATCAGCACAGTTTTAGACAATGAAGCTGATTGTTGGTATTAATGGAGGTATTTTATTTTGTTGCATTTAAAATGACCTGACTGAAAAAGGTAGTTGAGAAACTGAACATATTCCCTCTGTAAAAAGTTGTGGAAGGTTTAATTCACTCCTGCTGATGAGTTGAGTCAGTTTACTAACAGACTTATCAGAGAGGCTGCCGTTAGAAAAAGTCCTGTCTTCACTGTAAAAGAGAGAGAAAGGAAAGAGAGAACATTTCAGTTTCTAGAAAGAGTTTGAGCTGACATTATTTGTGTCACAGCAAAGTAGCAAGTCGACACTTTAAAGAAAAAAACATTTAACAGTAAGTTATTACCACCTTTAAAAACAGTTTAGCTTTGGCTTCTAGTGGCGACAGTGCTTTCTTTCCCTTATCAGATGTCATATTGTTTAACACAGGGTAATGCAGCGTGAACCAGTAGTGCTAGCGTCCATATATGGACTCTATTTGTCACAGCCCAGAAATATTAAATGATGACAAGACCTTGTTTAGAGGAAGCTTAATTTAATTCTGTTTATTTATGTAGCACGGATTCACAACATGTCATCTTAAGGTATTTTACACAGTCAATTCAAGTAGATCATCCAAACCAATTGGTTCAAAGTTTTTAAAGGAAAACCAGCTGATTGGATTGAGTCATTGAACTTGCAGGAGTTGGTTCTGGATGAACATGTAGAGACAGACGTGTGGTTTAGTTTGCCGCAATCTCTCACAGTGAGCATGCTTAACGGTTTTTCATCAATCTCCAGAGTTAGCAAAAATGCTAACCGGCTAAAAAAAAAAAGGTCATTTGTAATAATTCTAAAGGCTCAGCATAAAACCATTGTAGTCATTTTATGGTCATTTTCTGAAGAATCAAATGGATATTATACGAGCTTGTCGGGACAACTATCTTACACTGTTTTCAGGAGAGAATCTCCTTAAAGATCCCTTCAAATGCAACAAAACTTACAAATTCAGTCTAAGAAGACTGAAATATTATAGATATGAGTTTCCTGATCTTAAACTTCCAACCTGGATGTTTTATTTCTTGGACCTTTAACCATCATATCTAACAGATGTGAGGCTAAAGACCTGCCCCACTAAATCTGACCAATCAGGACACAGAAAGATAAATATGATTTTCCAAAAACAGATAATAAAGCTGCAGTCATTGTTCTTGCATCATATTTTTTTTATTCCCATCTAGATTTGCTTTGTTTTAATGGTCTTTTGAACTTTGAATATTTAGGAAAACAGGTTTGTTTTAATTTGGTTTACAAAATCAGATCCTAATCCTTATCTAAAGTGAAATAGATAATTCCCATTGCTAATCATGCTGAGTTTTGTCCCTTTTACTACACCGTACTTTCAGAGGTTTGGTTTGGTTTATTATCCTAGATGCATCCAGGCTTTTCTGGCAGAGTTTTTCTGAAGCATGACAGGGAAGCAATGAAAAGTTAAATCTGATCTAAGGTACTTTACATTGAGTTTCTGTATTTAAAGAATTGAGCCTAGATTTGAAGGCTCTAGGTGTGATGATGAGATTTATTATGTCTACTTTTACTCTTATTGATTTGATAGGTTGATTGGTTGGTTTCAATTTTAAACTGGTGTTTTGATGCAAAAAAAAAAATAGTGAACAAAAATTTAAGAAACATTTCACATTTAAATGATTAAGGATATTTTTAGGGTTTTACTGCAGATCTCACATCATATCTCAAAAGTATTGTGTTTTGGAAACTAAACTAAAGTGTCAATAACATCCTTTAAAGTTTCATTCACACTTTTAAGCTGAGAATTAATTCAGATTTCAGTAACATTTCTTTTCAACTGTTTGTTATTCGATTTCTGAATGTGTATGTTTGGAGTAAATAATTTGTCCATAATTAAAATTAACATTAAAATAAAATCGGATCAAATCATTCTGGGTTTTTTTGTTGCTGTTTCGGGTGCAGATCGCCCTGGTGTGAAACCAATATTCTCAATATTGTGTCATGTAATTTTACTAGCAGATTATAAATATAGTTTTAACTAGAACTGGTTTAAACTAGACATAATGAATATATCATTCAAATCAATTAAATTTATTTATATAACAGCAAATGATAACACATGTCATCTCAAGGCACTTTGAAGAGACAATTGAATTAGATCATACAGTCAGATTGGAGAGGAAACTCCCTTTCAACAGGAATAAACCTCCAGCAGGACCAGACTCAGTGTGAGCGGCCATCTACCGAGGCCGACTGGGGTTTAAGGAGACAGAAGCAGACAGACAAAAAAAAAACGATATAAAAGGTAACTTTTAACTAGCTCCAGGAAAGACACAACCAGGCAGACGAGCTCCAAGGCAGATCCCATGCCAGAGGATAAATAGAGGACATCCAGTTAGTCACAGTAAGAGAAACAGGACTACACTGAAAAACAGGCCAAGCTCCAACATCTATAAACACAGATGTCGATGGCAGCAACACAGCTGATATGCAATCCAGGATGGAGTCACAGCTGAACAGGAATAGAGCACAAAAAGCAGAGAAAATATAAAGATATCAGTGGAAACTTTTATGCCTAGTCTTAAAATATGTGTGGGTGTACTTGCTTTGCTACAATATGGGGGACAAATACCCTAAATTGTGCTTACGTACTGGTATATATGGGAACGTTCAACTGGTCCCATATGTCCCATATAATTCTGCCTGCCCTGTTCATGAGAAAGGCAGATTGGAATAGACAATTCAAGGCAATGCAGGCCGACACATGTTTGTTAGTATGCCTCAGCTGCGTAGCCAAATTAAGACGTGGAAAGAAACATAATCTAGTTTAGGTTAGGTGTTAGACACTCTCTCGATAATTCTTCCCACCCCGTGAAACGACTAAGGCAGTTTGGAATAGAGAATCAAAGGCAATAGTGGTTTGTTTAGAGCCGAAGACGCACCCTGCGAGAGCGCAGAGACCAGCGCCGGGAGACCCAGAGCATTGGCGCCAAGGAGGGGCCGACCGCCAGGGAGCCGCGGGGACGAGACCGCGGGCCCCGCTGGCAGCCAGCCGCCCTAAAGTGAATCCGGCCATGGGCCCTAGGGAACCGAGGCCCCAAGGGCGCGCCACCCCCCGGC